>NW_017547320.1:805939-853969 GCF_001854935.1 Bemisia tabaci
CATCTTAAACGAAGAGGGTAAAACAAATTATTCAAGAGTGTGGCTACTTAAACTAGTTTTCCTTCCCTCTTAGAAAATCCCACCTTCTACAAAATATGCCTCTCTGAAAGATAAAGTTTGTGGTCCCCGTGTCCCGAGGAAATATTCCCCCACGAAAATGAAATAGGGTGGGGGAAGGGGGAGCCATCTCTACTTTTTGGGAGTGAGTACGGTTCGATCAAGATTGATGTCAGAGACTTACCCTCTGAACCAAGTCCTGACCTCAGTCCCGCTTACCTCAGAGACATCTCTGCACTTAGGTAAGTCTTTCTCCCCACGTCAGTGCCTCTTACCTCAGTGCTGACTTCTTGGGTAAGTGCTTTAACACTTACGTCAGAGAAAACTGAACTGACCTCAGAGCAAATTGCACTGACCTCAGTGGAAAATTCACTGACCTAACACTTGCCATTTTTACCAGGGAAGGTACTCATTTTCTCTGAAAATAACTTCAGAGCGCAAAAAGAGATCTCAAAATTTGAGAGCCGTAATGCAGGGAATCGCCCACGTTACGATGAGAGTTCACGTCTGTATCCCAGTCAAACTCTCTGTTTATCAACAAGGAGCGAATGAATTTGCAGTGCTTACTATGGAATGGGAATTCAAGGCTGGAACCACGGAAACCCTTCTACTGTATTTATTCCCTTTTTTATCAAAACGTATGCGATCTCCTGTCTTACGGCTTCAACTTCGAGATTTTTTGAGAGCTTAAGAGTTTATTTCAGAGAAAATGCTGAGAAAATGTAAGAAACGTTGTGTTTTTCGCAAAATTTCTATTGCGAAGATAATCTTGGAATGCAAGATTTCCAACTGTTACCCAAGTAACACTAATTGCAATGGGCAGCAATTACATGAAACAATACTTCAATTCCACTGAGTGTTGTGTGTGTGTTGCCTAGCTCCTATTTGAAAAGGTCCCGTTACTTTAAACGTATTGCAATAAACTTGAAAAAAGTTGCAATTTTTCAATGCATTGAATAATGGGCAAAAGAGACCCCATTTCAATCTATGCAAATATATCGATTCAAGGAGCCGGATGCTGATCTTGTTCCGTGAACTGAGTCTTAGAAAGATCGATATATATGCATAGATTTAAAAGAGCAAAAGCTACCCCATTTAAAAATATGCAAAAATATCGATTCTTGGAGCCGGATGGTGATCTTGATCGGTGAACCGAGGCTCAGAGAGATCAATATATTTGCATAGTTGTAAATGGGCAAAAGGGATCTTATTTAACACTATGCAAATATATCGATTCTTGGAGCCGGGTTAGGATCTGGATATGTGAAGCGATGCTCTGACACATCGATATATTTGCATAGTTTTAAATGGGCAAAAGGGTCCCCATTTAAATCTATGCAAATATATTGATTCCGGGAGCCGGATGGTAATCTTGATCGGTGAACCGAGGCTCTGAGAGTATCGATATACTTGCATAGTTTTAAATGGGCAAAAAGGACTCCATTTAAAACCATGCAAATCTATCGATTCTGGGAGCCGGGGAGTGATCGTGTTCTGCGAACCGAGGCGCTGAGAGATCGATATATTTGCATTGTTTTAAATGGGCAAAAGAGACCACATTTCAAACCATGCAAATATATCGATTCTGGGAGCCGGAGGTTGATCGCGTGTTCGGCGAACCGAGGAGCTGAGAGATCGATATATTTGCATAGTTTTAAATGGACAAAAGGGACCCCCCTTAAAACTATGTTAATATATCGATTCTGGGAGCTGGATGGTGATCTTGTTTGGTGAGCCGAGGCTCAGAAAGATACATATATTTGCATGGTTTTAAATGGACAAAAGGGACCCCCTTTAAAACTATGCAAAAAGATCGATTCTGGGAGCCGGGTTATTATCTGGATATGTGAACCGATGCTCTGACACATTGATTTATTTGCATAGATTTAATTGGGCAAAAGGGACCCTATTTAAAACTATGCAAATATATCGATCCTGGGAGCCGGAGGGTGATCGTGTTAGGCGAACCGAGGCGCTGAGAGATCGATATCTTTGCATAGTTGTAAATCGGCAAAAGGGACCTGATTTAAATCTATTTAAAAAAATCGATTCTAGGAGCAAGATGATGATCTTGTACGGTGAACCGAGGCTCAGAAAGATCGATACATTTGCATAAATTTACTGGGCAAAAACGACCCCATTAAAATCTATGCAAATATATCGATTCGGAGAGCCGGGTGGTGATCTTGTTCGGTGAAGCGAGGCTCAGAAAGATCGATATATTTTCATAGTTGTAAATGGGCAAAAGGGGCCTTATTTAAATCTATTTAAAAAAGTCGATTCTAGGAGCAAGATTGTGATCTTACGGCGAACCGAGGCTCAGAAAGATCGATACATTTGCATGATTTGCAAATATATCGATTCTTGGAGCCGCGTTAGGATTTGGCTATGTATACCGATGCTCTGACACATCGATATATTTGGATACTTTTAAATGGGCAAAAGGGACCCCATTTAAATCTATGCAAATATATCGATTTTGGGAGCCGGATGGTGATTTAGTTTGGTGAACCAATGCTTAGAAAGATCGATATATTTGCATAGTTTTAAAAGGTCAATAGGGACCCCATTTAAAACATTGCAAATATATTGATTCTGGGAGCCGGATAGAGATCTTGTTCGGTGAACCGAGGCACAGAAAGATCGATATATTTGCATACTTTTAAATGGGCAAAAGGGACCCCCTTTAAATCTATGCAAATATATCGATTTTGGGAGCCGGATGGTGATCTTGTTCGTTGAACCGAGGCTCAGCGAGATCGATATATTTGCATAGTTTTAAATGTGCAAAAGGGACCCCATTTAAACTTATGCATATTTATCGATTTTGGGAGCCGGAGGGTGAGCTTGTTCGGTGAACCGAGGCTCAGCGAGATCGATATATTTGCATAGTTTTAAAAGTGCAAAAGGGACCCCATTTAAACTTATGCATATTCTTCGATTTTGGGAGCCGGAGGGTGATCGTGTTCGGTGAATCGAGGCGCTGAGAGATCGATATATTCGCATAGTTTTAAATGGGCAAAAGGGACCCCATTTAAAACTCCGCAAATATATCGATTCTGGGAGCCGGTTTGTGATCTTGTTCGGTGAACCGCTGTAAAAAAAAAAAAAAAAAAAAAAAAAAAAAAAAAAAAAAGGTGGCGGACATTTTTAAATTTCGCATGGCGCTTGTGATTCTTTGGCCGGAAGGTGACGATTTATGCAGTAAAAACAAATTGGACCTTTTTTTTCTCAAATCCAAATTAGTTACCTTTCATTACCAATGAAGTTTTCCTACTCAGTCACTCTTATTGTACTGCAATGTCTGTTTTAAGTCCTCCAGAACCAGGTGCGGGTAGGTAATGTACGTCTATTATAGGAAGAGTATGGACAACTCGATGTATGTAGCTCACAGGGCCCAAAAGAGCGACACCGTGTAAAACAAAAATCACTACAAAATAGCCGCCTCCAACCTATGCATGTGGAAGATTACTCAATTTGGCCGACAGCGCATTGTAAACAAGCGTCTTTAAGGATTAAAACTTTGGAACCGAGAAAATGTTCGCGAAATCAAAATTGTATACGTGCTTTAATAATTTTTGATCAGGGTACCTACTCTCGCAGTTTACAATTGTGAAAATTAGTACCTTAGCATAATTTGAGTTCATAGGTCGGTTACCATTTTGGGCCCCAAGAGCTACATGATCTGATCAAACCTAACCTCCAAATTTTTGAGTTGTCCATACTCCTCCTATAAAGGTATTTTAAGCGCAGGGGAACACGCAAAGCTGGGATGGATTAAGACAATTAGCACATTGAAAAGTCTGCTAAATTTTTATTGTAGCCTAAAATTCTAAATAAAGTGGAATATAGTGTGTATTAGCAGACAACAGTATTGAAAATAAGAAAAGTGTGATTTGACCATTATTTTTATATTATCGTGATAAAACCACTGGAGACACTAAATTAGACGTTCATTGGTACGCATCCATCTGGCAGCCTCATTCCTCTATCGCACAATCATCATCTTCGTCATCTTCTCTAATGCCGTATATTTGATCATCCTCCTTCATCCTATGTATTGGTCCTCTTTTGGGCATCTTTGGTCTTAGCGCTCTAAATTCGTCTTTATACTTCTCTTCTTTAAACTGATCCACTGCGGGATGAATTTCGAGCTTAAAGTGATTGTATAACCATGGTATAAGGTCGTTACCCAGTTCGAACCTTTTGTTTAACTCCTGGAGCTGCGGCTTGGTTATGTGACCTTTCTGTTGGAGATATTCGAGCAGTTCAGAACTTAGCACGCACTTGCAGACCATTTCAGAATGATGTACTGATATTGTCTTATTATCATGATCTAGTATTGGGCGGAAGACTGGCGTCTTTACCATCTTCCTATTTGAGAGAGCTATGCGGGTCCTGTGTCCTGTGTGTTCCTGCGGGAGGAGGACCCAACCATCAGATGTAATGCAATCTTTGTCGCAAACCTAGTAGCAGAGAAAGTTAATGGTTAAATACAAATTAATCCAATGAATACATAAAAAAGTCATTAAGTAACAGTTATATGTATAACTTTTAAATAAACAATAGTTCATAGGAAACCCTCTGTAACCCCCTTGTTAATTAACCATTAAAATCAGCGGTAATTAAATATAAATGTACAGGTTAATTAACGGTGAAGGAAACAGGGTTTCCTAGGAACCATCCCTTATTTAAACGTTAAATAACTTGTAAGTGTTGTTTTATGCAGGGCCGGATTTAGCTTTTTGCCGCCCCTGGGCAAGCTACATTTTGCCGCCCCTGGGTGTTTTATGTAAAGATTAATAGAGAGGCTAATTAACAGTGATGGACCTACGGTTTCGTATGAACAATCCCTTCAAAACGTCAACGTTAAGGTAAAGAACTTTTAAGTGTCGGTTATATCTGCTGAAGTGCCGTCCATATAAAACGTGATATAAACATTAACTGTTTGTAAGGCTGTGGGTGTTGGCTGTAAGGATTCTTATAGCCAGCTGTTCCATCATCTAACTTGGGGAGGAACTAAAGTGGGTGAGTTATTTATTCTATGAATTTCTTAGATTAGTATCTTGCCAAAGGAAAGCCAGCTATGGGGAATCATACATATAGCTGTAAGCTAAATTACTGCCCTGGTAAAAATGGCAAGTGCTCAGATCAGTAGCACTTGCCTTTGCAACAGACCTAAGCACTGATGTCAGTGCTGCCGGGCGCTGATCTGCTACCTCAGTGTTAGGTCTGTTCCAAAGGCAAGTGCCTCTGATGTAAGTGGCACTGACCTAAGTGTCTCAGACGTAAGCGGAGTGGAAAATCCCAGAAATACTGTACAGGCAAAAATTTCTATAATTACCGATCTGCCAGGTACGTTAAGTCACTATTTGACGATCAGGGAGGGCTGCTGTGAGTTTTCAATCCCAAGCAAGTATCACAATCTTCAGGGGACATCGCTCGTTCCCATGCGGTCTCCAACCTAAGTACTAACTACGCCCGACGTAACTTAACTTCGGTGATCGTCCTAGCGATTGAACCACTACACTACCTGCGCGTGTACGTGTTAGGGGCGTAATTTTACCATTTCAGGGCCCCCATTGGGGTAATCTTGCCAGCAAATGATGATTTTGTCTTTGAATGTGAATCCGATACTTAATTTTTCTATTATTCTTTTTTAATCAATCAACATGTAAATGAAGTTTTGTAAGTTACGTTTCTTTGAAAAAAAATGGATCGCACTAAAATTCAAAATTAAAGCTAATGGTGCAAAAAAAATAATGAAAGTTGAAATTATACAAAAAATATAAATTAGCAGATACAAAAATTGAAAGTAAAGGAGTAAAAAAGTTAGAAAAGAATTGAAAATAAAGAAGGAAAATTTTTAAAAAAATTGAGACTGAAACATTTTAAAAACAGTTAAAACTGAAAAAAAATTAAAACCAAATTTAAAACTATTTTTTTTTATAAAAAAATAATAATGCTTAAATAAATATATCTAAATACATATTTTAGCGGTGCTAATATTTTTATCGATCTCATTTTTTGTTGTGTTTTAATTACTTAAGTGCCATCATAAACGAAGAAGGCAAAACAAATTATTCAAGAGTGTGTGGCTACCTAAACAACTTTTCCTTTCCTCTTGGAAAATCCCCCCTTCTACAAAATATGCCTCTCTGAAAGATAAAGTTTGTGGTCCCCGTGTCCCGAGGAAATATTCCCCCACGAAAATGAAATAGGGTGGGGGAAGGGGGAGCCATCTCTACTTTTTGGGAGTGAGTGCGGTTCGATTAAGATTGATGTCAGAGACTTACCCTCTGAACCAAGTCCTGACCTCACAATCAGTCCCGCTTACCTCAGAGACATCTCTGCACTTAGGTAAGTCTTTCTCCCGACGTCAGTGCCTCTTACCTCAGTGCTGACTTCTTGGGTAAGTGCTTTAACACTTACGTCAGAGAAAACTGAACTGACCTCAGAGCAAATTGCACTGACCTCAGTGGAAAATTCACTGACCTAACACTTGCCATTTTTACCAGGGTGTTCCTGTTAGCTAAGTTACTGATATTTTTTTACGCGTTTTATACAGCTCTACATCTTCATTTCGCGAGTTATTTCTTCATAAGAGAACTTGCAAGATAGGTCAGAATTTTATAGCTGAGCTGTTCTCTTCAGGTTTTTTTATTTCTCTTAATTTCTTTTATCATTTTATTTTGCGTGTTCCACTATTAATTGGAAACTAATAATCCAATTAATACCAAACATACAAAATAAAATGATAAAAGAAATTAAGAGAAAGAAAAAAAAGACCTGCAGAGAATAGCTCAGCTATAAAATTCTGACCTATCTTACAAGTTCTATAGTGACACCCTTGGTTTCTTCCACCATGTTTTCATCCAAGTTTCAAGTCGAGTAAGTACCTAGCCAGTGCAAAGACATAAAGACGGAGCACTAAAAGCAAAAAATGAAGCTTCTAGAGCTTCTTTTCAATCACCTCTACTATTGGCTAGAGGATTGGCGGCGAAATCGGGACAAGTTTGAATTCAAATGTAGGGCGGGAACTAATAAATAAAATTGCGGAAACAAAGTATTTTAGGTTGATTTTTGCCCAAATTCAGGTACACACTCATATTTTATTAACTTTAGGTTAGTTTTGGTCCGTCGTCGACCGACTGATTTCATTTGGGAGTAACGTAGATCTAGAACTGTAACGGCCTGTTTGAACCTGCAGAACCACCATAAGCAGAAGAAAAACTAACTTTATCTGAGATTACTGCCTGTTACCGAGCAAAAGTAGGTGTAATATATTAGGACGCAGACCGAACTTTCTTAATATAATCGTTTTAAGCATTTAAAACACGTTTCGAAGAAGAAATAAGGAAAAATCAAGAGGACAAGTTCAAATCAAATTTCCGTTTGCCGCCATGGATTCCCGCGCTCATTTACACACTCACACAAGCGCGCAGCGCCGAACCTAGCTTCACTTTTTCCCCGTGCTTTTAGATACGAGCGCTCCGTCTTTATGTCTTTGAGCCAGTGTAAATGTGCGTCTTCCCGACTGATAAAACCAAGGTGGAAGAAACCAAGGGTATCGCTACCGCGGTGGATGACGCCATAAACCGTGTTTTTCAAAGCGCGACATCTCGGTTAATATTGAACTTAGAAAGTTGCTGTTTGGAGAGATCTTATTATTTTTGGCCGATCCACAAGAATCAAACATCAAAACAGGATTCTGTGATCAGCGCAACTAAACCATTGCAGCTGCACGAATTGAGAGGCACAGAAAATCGTCCGCATTTTCACACACTTTTTCATTATTATGAGTAGCATGTTTTAGTTTGACAAATTGGCCCGCTACAAATCATGTGAAACGACGACTAATATGAATATGAGCGAAGTATGCAATGTCCATTGTCACGTAGTCTCTTTGAAGAATGTCTCAACTCCAATGGGCGCCGTTTATAAAATATGTCACGCTAAATTTTGAATTTCTCGACCCCCCATTCCCCATCTCGTAACGCCTCTGTGGCGTAGGTCCCTATCCTTCAACATGCAAAAACACAATGGCGTAACATTAAACGCAATGAAAATCAAGATAGTAAAAGTATGTAAAAGGAATGTAAAGAAGTAAAATTGAGAGACTTGGAGGACAAGGCGCATAATGCAGTTTTTGCTAATCGGAGAAATACGAGATTGGAGTCTCGAAATTAAATGGATCCTCATGGCGGAGAGGAAGTTCAAACTGACTTTTTGATGCTTAATTATTGGAATTTGAGATCGAAGTTTACACGGAATGTGCATTTGCATTAGGACTAGTTTTACTTGAAATCATTAATATCTCAATTTTTCGAGAACTGCACTAATGCGCCTTGCCCTCCAAGCCCCTCAATTCATAAATTAATAAATAACCGGAGTTTTGGGTGTACCTTGGGCTCGAACCTGACTTTGAACCCTTTTGAGGCTAACCAGAGCCGGGCCATGTACGGGTCTCTTTGGTGCTGCTTAAAAAATATATCAGGGTCCACATTCTTCCATTTAAGGGCCCAGGTAAGATACATGTTGGAGGAGTTAACTGTACACTTGCATTCAGTCTTCCCGCCTTTCTTATCCACGAGTTGCGCATTGGTGATCTCTACTTCCGTCAGGCCATATTTGTTGTATTTTATATCAATGTCCCTAACGTCCAAATACCCCTCCTTCCTCCAGCACTCAGCTTCACAATTCTCCTCAGTCCACTTGTGCTTAGAATCGGTTTTAAATTAAATGAATAAAAATAGTTATCATTAATAAAAATGAAATAAAATTGACAAACAAGAATGAAATTAAATTAAATAGAATACCTATTCAAGTAAATCAAATAATAACCATGGGCGGAAGTAGGGGGCGGGGCGGCCCGCCTTCCACAATTCTGCTCGGCTCCTTCCAAAAAATGTCAAGGACCCAAGCTACTTATTAGCTCTAAGGTAAAAGGCATATGAAATGTAATAAATATGAGCTAAATCCTATTATAATCGATCAAAGATGTCAGAAGATGAGAATTTCTCGCAAAGAGAGCGGCTTTCTCCGAGTGAGGAACGTGGAATGTAGTTTGACTGTATCCGGTTGTGGTTTTACGCCCATTTTAGCGCAATACTTGTTTTCATGAGCGTTAAATTAAGAGAAATTCACTTAAAGCCCACAGTAAGATTTGACATTTTGAAAAACAAGTCAGCAAAATTTCTGTCATCTTTAATATATAATTCCATTTAATTTGTCATTGAGAATGTTTTTAAATTGCTCTCAAGACTTTCTAATTTTCAAAAATTTCTCCCCGGATCCCTCTCCTTTCTCTGTAGCTGGGGGAGTCCCCCCAGACCCCCCTCGGCCCAAATTCTATATCCTTCTGTGCCCCCCACAGAAAATTCCTAGTTCCGCCCATGATAACGATTATTATGTTCACTTCTGTAGGATAGTATTAATAAAAGTACCCTTGAAATTCGGAGTAACCTGCTCCAATCAATGCAGATGTCTGTTGTCATAAAAACGTCAAGCATTGTTGGGTCTTTTCTGAATATCGATTACCCAATTTTCAGTTTTTCATCAATTTTCCCCGACATTAATTCTTTCCGTGTTCAAATTTTACAGGAGATTTTTCTACAAGTTAAGTAATATTGTATTGGTAGCTTTTCAGCAGTGGTGCATCAGTAATACTGCGCATACCGGAAGTACTGTCTCTTCCGAGGCTTAGAAGAACATGAAAATGAATATATAAGTAAAATCAACAAAAGTGTGTAATATCAAATAAAAATTAATAAAAGGGCAAAAATTAATTTTACTTATAAAATTAAATGGCATTGTTAAAGATAATTGGAATTGGCAATGATAAATGGAATTGCAGAAGAAATATTAAATTGATAGAAATTAATAAAATCTATGAAAGTAAATAAAATTACTTAATAAAAGGAAACCAATTTTTTAAAAATACATAGGTGTCCCAAAAGTTTCGTCCCAAACCCTCATATGAGCAAATAATTAAAGGTGGCAAAATGCGGGTTGCATGAGTTTAAAAAACATTTTATTACCTTTGTAACGTGACTTAGTTGAGCATATTTGATTAAAAATTTGCTGCGTTACAGCGATTTTTAGGCGACGTCTTCGCGCAATCCCTGGGAAATGTTTAGAATTTTTTGTGGGGGGGGGGCGGAAAAAAGACTAAAAAATTAAATACACATTTAAGTCTTCCATTTCATTTATTTTAAATAGTTCTTACCGATTATAATGACTCTCTCTTTCCCCCCTCTCTCCCTCCCTCTCTCCCTTTCCCCCTCTCTCCCTCCCCCTCTTTCTTTAATTTTCCGTAATTTTCATGCAAAGGTTGCTTGAAGTCTTGCATGTTTCCACTCAGCTTCGATCGTCTGTTTAAAAACTTCCTTCGTGAGAGTATTGAAACACTTTTGGTAGCATAATAATTATCTATCCCACTAAGTCAAAATATAGTTTTTTCAAACTTATTGGGCGATTCTGGTTATACCAGATGCGTCCTTTTCTGCTGTTGGGACCCCCCGATGTAACATGTATACATGGCACATACCGTGTTGCCTTATGGGCAATGACGCCATTTTGGTATAGGCGCCAAAATTATAATCTTTTTCATTTTTTTGTGGTTGTAAAAACTTATGTCAAATGTTGAGCTTTTGATAAAAAAAATTTGTGCAAGGACATTATTACCCGGGCTACATTATTTTTGGGCCTCGTAATGTTTAAATATTTATATTTCAATTATTTATCATATTTTATTAATAATTTATGCTTTATTATATTATATTTTATTATTTATTATAATTGTTCATTATACATATCAATTTTTGAAATATGTGCAGTAAAACTAAGGAAACTCAAGGAAGCCACACTAAAATATTCTAAAAACCCCTGTTGTTACCCATCCACTGGGCGTCCCCTTAGTCCTGTTTGGAGGAATAGAATCAAGCATTTTTTCTGCAGTATTTCATCCGTCATTCTGTTCACATCCATGTCCGTTTCTCCATCTGCCGAACTTCATATCCATATGTAAGAATACTTTTTACATTGTAAATTCTTCTCGTGTTCTCTTTGAAAATCCGCAGATTCCAGAGAATTCCACTTAACATCGTTATAGCCTCCCCCCCCCCCCNCCAAAGGTGTTCCTTTCCTTGAAAATATTAATAAGATAAAATTTAAATAAGATGCAGAAATGTTCCGAGTGCCGATACTGCCGTAAAATTTTTAACGGTGTATGCCTATGTAACAATAAGTTTCTTTTTCATTTTATGTTCCACGGTTTTCTAATTATTTTGTACCTTTCTTTATTTTTACAAGAATTTAAATTTACATTAAGTAAAATTTCTAAATTGTGGAGAATGACATCGTGCACGATATCAGGTCCAAGCAGTTGGTCTGGTATGGACTAGGGGTGTTGTGTTCGCACGGAGAGCTCGCACTCAATGCATTGTTGCCCCGTGTGTCGGTTATCAGATTGCCTGGCGCGGGCGGTGGCGCGTAAAATAGATGTACAAATGGCAACAGTTTATTTTCGTCAGCTCCGAAAACTCTGATCGCTATCGGCAGGAGCGCTCTTATCATAACTTTTTCTTGACGGAACTGTTTCGGTAGTTTACCGACAACCGATAGAACAGCCCTAGTATAGACATGTGCGAAGGATGGCAAACGATCGGTTGCCCAAACAGGTTTTCGATTGGGTTCCTCCCGGAGGGCGACGGCGTGGACGTCCTGTGAAAGGTTGGCGACAAGGGGTGGAGGAGGAGATCAGAAGGTGCCAATTGCCTGATGATCTCTGGGAGGATAGGGGGCAATGGCAATGGGCGGCGCAGAGCGCGAGGCGCGAGGTTGCGCTATAAAAGCGGCTTTATATAGGTATGTACAGGGTTATCCAAAAGTCACCTACCACCCCTGTAACTTTTCCTAATTGAGACAGAAGTTTGAAACTTTGGAAATGTTCCTCGGTTTAAGGTAGCAACTTTTTGGTCCCCCCAAGATTTTGGGGGGCAGCCCCCCTTAAGGGGGGCCGGGGCTAACTTTTTTTTTCAAATGGCAACCCCCCTTATGTGATGCCTCATTCGAAAGATAATAAAAAAGAAAATTTTTGGCGCAAACCGCAGGTCAAAATGTTGATTTTTGACAAAATGGCAGCCGGTCAAAGTTCAAAATGGCGGAAATTTGGCATCTCCGTTTTTTTATCGGGGGATTGGTCTGAAACTCAGAATCCTAGGGGTTTTCGGGACAAACGATTCTGGCATTAGTTTTCCAGAAATGTCAGTCCTTTTCAAAATGGCGGCGGTTAAAATGGTGGCTTAGAGCGGGAAGTGGATATTTAGGCTGCTTATCGCCGGATTTGTATGAGACTTGGTATTCGGGGGTATTTCGGCACGAGAAGAACGAATCTTTCATTGGATTTTTGGAATTTTTAAAAACTTTAAAATGGTGGCGAAAATTTGAATGGCGATGGTGGATGCGGATTTTCCGTTATTTTTCGCCACCATTTTGACGATATTCAGTGTTTCCAAAATCTAATGGAAGATTAATTTTTTTCGAGCCAAAAACCACCAGAGTATTGACTTTCGTGCAAATCTATCGGTAAACAGCCTTGATATGGATTTTCCGTCATTTTTTTGCCGCCATTTTAAAGTTTTTAAAAAAAGTTAGCCCCCGCCCCCCAAAATTTTGGGGGGACCAAAAAGTTGCTACCTTAAACCGAGGAACATTCCCAAAGTTTCAAACTTCTGTCTCAATTAGGAAAAAAGTTACAGGGGTGGTAGGTGACTTTTGGATAACCCTGTATGTAAAATTTCTTTTACTCTGCTAATTTCAACTATATGGATTAATTCTTACTTAATTAAAATGTTTACATAACACCCAAAACTCAGGACAATATTATGGCTCCTTTACTATGGCAGAATTTATTATGCCTTGTGCAACAGCCCATTCACTATTTGATCGTTTTTACAAATAAAACTAAAGAGCGAAAAGATTATTCAATTTTTCCGAGACAAGTTCTCCTAATATCGCAGAATCTCCTAACGGAATGACTTCCACGATCAAATAAAAACAAAGAACAGAGGGGGAAGGCGTGTATTCACAGAACAGTGGAAATATTTGACATATTATCCCCATCACTGCGAGGGGCCTTCAAGGAAGAGGGAGTCATAGTTTTCCTGAAAAAATTAAAAAACTATCTCCAAAAAAGGCCTTATTATTCCTTCAAGAATGTTCCGTATTGGCTATTTTTTCGATTGATATTGCAGCTGAAATTGAGAGCAAGTAGTTTAGCTTTCAGCCGATAGATCGCGTTGAGATCGCCGGCCTGAGAGCTAATAATTTGTACCGTTTTCCTCATTGATTTTGCTCAATTGAAGTCATCTTTCCTGGACCTTGCTACTTGCCAGATAGATTGTTGGCATTTTTGACTAAGTAGCCTTTGATTTATTGTGTGTTGTATTGTTAGCACTAAGTTGTTCATTTTATTCGCGAGAATTGGCGAGCTTTAGTTTTTGGTTGCCCGGCCACTGATTCCTCCTAATCAGTGTCTCTGGGACGAGTTACGTAGAGCGAGAATCCCAACCCGGCGATAGCTAGATTACAGACAAGTTGCGTCTATTTAGCTATTGTCACCTCTTTTGAAGAGAGGCCCGGACCGGACACTGATGCCTGAGCACGTGCTCCGTGTTTCGTCAGAGTTTTTGTGATCAACCTTGGAGTCCTCAAGCCAAAGCTAAAAAGGCATGTTGAGCCTATGGTTTTGAACCTATAAGTCAACTCCTCGGTGCGATCTTTTGTTGAGTCAATCTTCGAGAGACCCTTAAGACAAGGCTAAAAAGGCTTGTTGCGCCTAAGGTCTTGAACCTATAAGGGATCACCTCAAGTGCGGCTAAAATCCCCCCTTTTTGAATGCTCGCGAATTCTCGCGAGTGTTAACAGGTGAACCACGTTGCGGTCACCTATAGCCGATTTTTTGTATTGAGCTGCTAAGAAGAGAGCTAAAGTCCAGATAGCCTTGTTGCGGTTTCTGGCACTTATTTTGAGTTCTTATTCGTCTTAGTCTGGGGGAGGAAAATTCGTGTCTTGAAGTTTAGTCAGACTGCCATGTTGCGGCATCTGACCCCAATGTCTTTAGTTTTTTCGGGTCGAGTGTTGCAACTATGATGATATACAATTTGATTAGTTTCGCTCTTCAATGCTACTGCAGCTAGAAGCAGCTTTTGTTCGTTGTTTTATTCTGAGTTGCAACCTCACCCATCTTATTGATTGTTGATCAATTTTGATTTAGGTTCTTATCGAACAAAGAAATTCTTCAGTAACCCACTTTAGGTTTGTAATCCTTATGTATATCTGTATGATCTATATGTATATAAACCATAGATTGTTTATTTTTACTTGAAATTGTATCATAGCCACATGGCTTTATATACAAATTAATATAATTATCTTATCTTATATCGCACACGTGCTTTTCAAGACTACTTTCGAAATAGTCAGGTAACTTTTCCGGGGCCACCATGCCATTATCGCACTTCAAATTTCAAGAATATAAAAAAAAATAAAAAATAAAAAATAATGAGCATTGTACATGGTAGGCAATTGCTTTAGAGGACCAATAGAGGACCCATTCTGTTCATAAAAGCCAAGATTAGACGTTTATATTGAACGATTGATTGATTTAATTCATGAAAATCCAAGTATTGATAATTTGCCTCAAGGCCAATCCATTGGGCCAAGACGCTGAGGGAGAGCTTCGAAAAACCGCTGAGAAGCATGTGGCCAATATTTCTAAACACCTCTCTTAATTCTCCGAGCTATGAGTCAATTCTTTAGTCAAATGTGTATTTTAGACAGCGCTTCCAGCGTGGCCAAGTGCCTCCGCGCCTGACTTAAATTCCACAGATCGGGAATCGATCCATCGCCGGGGAGAATTTTGGCGCGTATACGTAGTATACCGCCTTTGCGATCGTTTCGAACCCTGCTCGATACAATAACCGAGTCCCTTAGTTCCTTACCGAAAAGTGACTACCGCGAACTTCTGAGATTTTCCAAAGCGTGTAAAAAGTTTATTTATCCGTCAATAATTATGATTTAAAGTTGTTTCTCATTCTGGGGCTCGCTAGTTTATGTGCAGTGAATACCAAGAGTCTACGTTACTTGGTTTTTTTAAAAAAAGCCTAAGAGTACGACGCGCTGATTTAAAATATGCATATATAAGCGGAAGCAAGCGAACTGATTCGAGGATGGCTGACCAGTTCGGCACTCCTTGAATGAGAATTTCACTCACTCCGTTTTGTTCAAAACGTTGCTTTGACATATCTCCACACCACTGTTATCCTTTTCAAAAGTTGGTACTCCTTGCTCTGATAGCCGGGGCCAGCAGGATAGTGGTAAGTGCAATCTGTGATGAGCCTCGAGACTCATTAGACCATTTGCTAAACGTGGCTCATACAGGAGTCCACTCAGCCCTCTCTTCCCCACGCTCCTGATCACTGCGTCGGCGCCACGAAGAACAATGGGCCTTGGGCCGCCTTGGGTCCCAACGCGGCCGATACCCGTACCCCAATTACTCACGCTTCATTAACCATTTCGCCGTCACGCTAGGATTCATCCAATTTTCAAAAAAAATTGTTTCGCATGTATTTAGCAATTTTTTCCTTACTCTCCGTTAAAACACAAATAAAAAGAGACCTCATTCATAAAAATCGGCCGAATAGAAGAGAAGTTACAGTTATCGAAATCCGAAGAAATCAACAAAACCTCGACTTCTCGATACGAAAAATAAAATGAAGGGGAAAAAAAGAAAGTATAAATTACAATTAAATATAATTGACCTCAGAATTTGACAAGCAATTCATTTACATACCTAACGCTGAAAAAACTGGGAGAAATTACAAAAAATTCGCCTCTTGCAAGGGGCTTCTTTGTAAGAATTTTGACCTGAAGACAACGGTCGAATAACAGCAGTACTTCATACAATACACGGTGTGCCTGAACGAGTTAAACTTTTTTTATACATCCAAATCGAAAAATCTTTATAATTTTAACTACAACGTCTCTTGAATCGTTTAAGCCAAAAAAAAAAAAATTCCGTCGAGATTCTGGAACGCAAAGGCGCTTTAAAAGTATTCTGGGGCTATAATAGCTAAATCACCGGTAGTAAATCCCGTTATATTATTAAAAAGAAATTGACTCCATAGTTTAATTCCTTAGTTTCTTGAATACGATTATTTTAAGCACTTAAACATTTATACCACCAATTTTAGCCATGGGGTGATTTCCTGAGAGCCGATAATATCACGAATTTCTCATAGAACCCTTCAACAGTGGCTTGCTTTTTTGGCAGCCGATTCGGCCATCGAACCGGAGTTTAAATGGAAGCTGATAATAACCCAAAGCTCTGAGAAAAATTTTGAGATGAGTATAAGAACGGTTTGTTGTAAGTAACGAGGAGAGGCGGGCAAAGCGGCTATAATCCGATCCAATTTTTACAGTTTTTCTGTTGAATTAATGTTGCCGCGGGCTTCTGACTGTGTCCACACATAGTTTCTGTTCAGCATATCGATACATAAGTATTTACACACGTAGAATCTAATTTTTACGTCGGGGAGTCGACATATTTTGATTTTTTCGATTTTATACGGAAAATTGATGGTTTTTCGGGATTGAAATTATTATTGTTTCATGAAAAATAAATGCACCCAAAATAACTATAGCATATTGATGTTCACACATTTGCACTCACGAAATTGGTTGGTAAATTCAACGAGTGGGTGCATCGACCTGGTATATCAAGTTTCTGCAAGTTTTTACGGCAAACCAGTAGATTTTCGGGATGTAGATTGTTTACTTTCAATTCATGAATGAATAAAGCAACGACATGGTTGAACTTCTTTGCATGGAAAGACGTTTAAAATAACAAAATCAAGACGTATTTAATGCAATTGCATTTATATGGAGTCATTTCTTTTCAATAATATGACGGGATTTATACTACCGGTGATTTGGGTATTTTAGCCCCAAAATACCTTTAAATTGACTTTATCTTCTAGGAGTTCGACAGAATTTTTCCTTTCTTCGCTTAAATTTTTCCGTAGCACTTTTCTTCAAGAATCTGATAAGATTTTGCTTGAGGCAGATCAAAAAACTTAAATTTGTTCGAATAGCTTTCTAGATTCACAATACACGGTCTCGTCAAGGTGCGTCGTTGACCTCGCAGTGTTGGATCGTGAATTCTCTTGTTGTGCTGCTTGCTTTTTTTGAAATCTCTGTAAATGAAAACTAAAGGGGTTGATATGTGCGAGTTAATGACGCGCCTTATCAACACATTGTGTTGGAATTCACTGCTTGTTTTTTTTATGGTTCTCTTTTATGTTTTATATGTGACTGAAGAAGTTTGGACAACTATATTACTTCCCCCTGTCACTGAAAGAAGCGTCCTCCAACGCAATTACGTTGGAACGTCTTGTTTTTAGCTCCGAGAAGAGGCAATAATCTCAGGGACCTAAGTCTGGACTATGGGGGAGGGGGGATCTAACCTTTTTTATTTTCCATGAACTCTTTTGCAAAGGTCGACGTATGCAAACGTTCATTAACATTATGCACCATCCAGGACTATTCGAATTTCGGTCGTCTCTCACCGATGTATCTGTGAAAAGTTTGTAACACCTGACACTACACAGCACTGGTTGTCAACATTTTGCTGTAGTGGAACTTGATGCTTCTTATTTGTTTTTTTTTCTCATCCAAAAAAAAAAAATTAAAATTTTCCCAGGAGATAAAGGAACACGTCGCTTAAAACTCGCTATAACTCAGTCAATTTTTGACTGAATGAGCGCAACAAGGTTGCATTGTGATCCTTTTTATGTTGATTTAATGGATTATGTTCCGATCCTACAGCCATTTAGGGATACTACTCGTATTCAGTGCCGCCTTTCATATTATAAGGTATTGAGACCGAGTATAATTATTTTTACTGTAGATCTGTTCGTCAGTACCGATACTTGAAGTCACTACCGGGATTTGAACCCGGGACCAATTGACCCAGAGTCAGTTGCACTGACCACTAGACCTGCCTGGCCGACCAAAGTGATCTTGAAGCTTATAAAGCCTATTCGTGGTAATTTTTCAACTGAAAAATCGCGATATTCTGAAATTGAGTTGCAATTTTTTTACGATATTACGGCGATAAAATCGCTTGGATCATCAACATAAGAGCGATTATCCTCGATCTTCTCTCAATTTTATCTCTATAAAATCGCGTTCGAAAAAATTAAAATTTTATCTCAATTTATGACGATTTTTTGTTCGATAACATTGCGATTAAACGCCGTCGATAAAATCACGATTTTATTCCCAATTTATGAGACGAAATCGCAATTTGTAAATCCAATAATATTACAAAAAATCGGTGTCGATAAAATCGCCATATATTCTCCGATCAAATCGCAACTTATCGCGATTCGCTAGCTTCATGTATGAGCTATGAGCTTATACTTATACCCCTAAGGGAGAGGGTTTATGACGAAACCCTCAGGACATCATGTCATTAAAGTTAATAAAATAATAAACCTTCTGAGATCCTGAGAGTGTCTCGGACTCCGGACGGTGGGGGAACTGGACTGTGATATTATGCTTCTTAAGCCACTCCCGGGCATGATGCGAGCCTCTTAACTTATGATAAATTTTAAATTGCATGAGGGGCGCACCCATTCTGTTGAAGTATTTCACGAGATCAGGATTGTTGGTCTTAATCTTACACTTGCATCCAGAGTTTACATTCTTCTTCAGAAATCTTGGAGAATGCGTGACATGCGCTTTGGCTAACGGTATTATATCTGTTTTAAACACTTGAGTTAGAGAGGAAGTGTCGACATATCCCTCTTTTTCCAGACACGTAACTTCACACATAGCCTCGGTCCACAGTTGGTCAGGTCTGTGCTCTAAAACCCGGAGGAAAGATAAAATGCATTTGGGCAATATAAACCGAAAGGGAAATAATTTGGTCTCGATAAACGTTTCAACTAAAACAAATCCGGGCATAAGGTAGTAACTCAGTAATTTTTGGTAGCTTGGTCGGAACGATCGATATCAGTGGCGCCGCGTCGCGTCATAGAGTACGTGGAGCGTAATGAAAATTGAAAATTGAAGAGCTGGCGCAATGTTCTGGTCGACGAGTTCCGAGCCCGCGAGCCCGGTGTGCGCCGAGCTTCGGTCTATTTTTCGATACATGCTCGATCCACAATGGCGGTGTGGAATACGAGTAATGCCTATCTTCTTTAGAGTCCCTTCATACCCAGAGTTAAGACATCCCAATCTCGATTATCAGCTGGCCTGGGTTGGCCATGGTGTCACAAAAGTGTGCACCCAAACGAACGATATTGAGGGATATCTTTTTTCTTTTTTTTTTTTTTTTTTTTTTTTTTTTTTTTTTTTTTTTTTACTACTTCAAATAGCCCAGAAGGGCCGTCATAGGTTTGAGACCGTCAAACTAGAGTACCTATATTGAGAGAGTATGGCCACTGGGCCCCATGGAGAGGCTTAGGACCCAAAAATGGCGGTGCTTTGTTTTGGTTTTTGTGGATGGGAGGGGGGTCATTGCCAACTTTTGACGGTTTTCACCAACCGCACTTACTGCCAACCTTACTACATCTGAGATAATTTTTCTCAAAAGTTGCACACGATTAGCCTTAAAAATATGTAAATATGTCGCAATAGTGCATTTGAGTAAATTTCTCGTTACGATAAGCAAAGAAAACTACATTTTGAGTCATTTTGCATTACATTTAATTTATAGCGTCCGCCATTTTTGGGTCCAAAGGGCTCCATTTAGCCTAAGATGGCTTAGCCAATCAGAGGTGGTAACCCCAGTGGCCATACTCTCTCAATATAGGTACTCTACGTCAAACTCGGGTTGCCTGGCCGGGAATCGAACCCGGGACCTCCCGATCATAGAGCAAGCGCTACAACCACTACACCATAGGAGGCCGACAATCGATAGGGAACCCTGCGATTTATGTCATCCAAATACAACATCAACACAACTGTTCAAAACCTAGCCGAAGAAATTGCAATAAAATAAAATGAGATTGATTTTTGAATAATTTCTTGATGTATTTTCATTTTGGTGCGATGAAAATGACAATTTACTCTTGATAAATCACCAATAGGTATTATTAATTAAGCGCTCCGTATTTAGAACGGTTCGCTTTTTCGAATCGGTGTGCAGGTATTATTCCACGGTTATATCCTTCACCACTGACCAGAATATAGGGATTTCAATAAAAAATTACGTCCTCCACAGCGTGGTGACTTTAGAAATACCTATCATTTAAACGCGTTTTTTCTACGTCCGTCGCTGTATAAGTAAATGCGACAGTGCTAGCAGTTTATTTGTGACGTGTGGAGCCTAAATTCTCTATCTAAATCATTTTATTATGATCATTTTTCATCAACGCGTTTGAATTTCGCGGTGAATCATCATTTGAAGTCGATACTGCGCAAGTTCGATTTAGAGTCCTTTTACACTGAGAGTCAAGACAATGTGAATCCATTTCTGAGGGGTTCCCGTATTTTAAGCCTTGCCACAAACGGGAATAAAGAATACATTATCACCGATTGCAAAGATCATAATCTAGAATGGACCCGGGGATTACGAGGTCGGTAAGGAACAAACGGAATGAGAGAAAGAACGGAGAAAGGAATTTGAGAATGGGCCGATCAAAGATTACAAAAAAACGTTCAATTTCTGTAATCTTCATTCCCGTTCGTGACTCCATGAGGGGGTGTTGTCTTGACTCACTTTCAGTTTAATGGGACTCTAGTTCGATTTGGTGTTTAACCCTGGTTTGACATGTGTACCAACCAGTGGGGGGATAATTTAAACTTCTCACCTCAATAATTTAGATTGGGAAATAAAAAGTATTACGCGCATTAAACTAGGTGGAAAATTACTCCCAAGGAACAATTTTACGCTTAGAAGTCAAATCAGAAATTTAATTTAAACGATAGATTATATTATTATTAATTATTGTAAATCTTAAAATGTAAGAGTTCCTTCATCAGGTATTAGCCACGGTCGGTAGCTTCGCGCGGCGTCTTCGTTCGCTCCGCCCACTTAAACGAGGAGAGGATCCCCGAGCACACTAATAAAGCAATTTCATCCTCTCTCCGGGCCCGCCACATCCCATCTCGGGACCTGCGCTGGTACCAGTTGTAAGGTCCGGGCCCCAAGCACGGAGGAGGGGGGTCAGGGGGGCATCCCCCGAGAAATTTTAGAATTTATACGACTAATCAGACGCATTTTGAAGCTTCCGTGAAAAATTTTTCCATTAATTTCAGCGGAATATTTATGGTTTTTTTTTCCCCTACTTTCAGCATAAAATACTTGCGAATTGTTGAATTGAAAACATCTGGAACATTTTTATTTTTTTTTTTTGGGGGGGGGGGCATATGATACTATTTTCAGTTCTAAGAGGGCCAGGCCCCCCTTCGTTTGTCTATGGCAAGAGAACTGAGCCATGAGCCATTGAAGTCGAGGATGCCCAGACTGGAGACTCTTAGCATCTGACGACGGAAGAAAATGAAACGCTGTTACTAAAAATGTCCCTCCATACTGAAAATCTTGAAAATAGATAGAAATTTTCCAGGAAGTATACTTCTTTGAAAATTTAAGAAGAATTCTAAGGTGCCCCAGCGTGTTTCTGAAAATCCATTCACCTTTTGCGAAGTTTTTAGGGTAAATTTTTCACTTTTTCTCACGAAACAAGGGTTGCATGTGAATTCGTAGTGGTTTTTCACGGGTAACACGGGCCCCGGTACCAGGGAACCAGTATCCCCCCCCTTGTGGCGGACCTGCCTCTCTCGCCATGCTAATCCGCAGTATAGTTGACTAAGCAACTTTCTACGGTCCACAAGGTCCACTGAGGTTGCATTAAAAAAGATTGTTTTTAAATAATCCATGGCATTTTGAAATGGTATGGAAGGTCCACAAATATTTTCACAAGTACATACACTCTAACACGAGACGGTATTCTGCAAGTCGATCAGTCGATCAGATGCAGTCCTCTCAACCAAGAGGAAAAATGCGCGCTTTATACAACACTGGGGTGTTGTAGGTTAACCGCTTCTTTTTCCATTATTTTTTTTTACATATTTGAACACCGTCATCTTGGTGCACCCTTTAGTGACTCCATGAGTGAGAACCAATCAGAATTGGATTTTTTTAGGCCACTTTCAGCCCAACGAAGGCTTGACCAAGCTCGACCAGAATTGAAACGTTGTAACTCTGGTTATAAAGGGATTCAAATCTTTTTTGTTTACATTGATTAGCCGGGTCCCCCTGTATCAAAAACAATCGAATATGTATCGAAATAGTGACCCAGCGTCACACAGGAGTCTCGGAATTCGGGACCTGGAAAATGCTTAAAAGTGGCGCCAGCTTTCCCACTTACAATACGACTCTACGTACTCTATGCGTGGCGTGCGCTACATTATATAGAGTGATCTGTCATTTGAGCCTGTGGAAAACGATTGATAAACAGGGCATTCCTTGATTACGGCGTCTCAAAAAGTTTTCGCCACCTTTTCATGCTTTATATGAAACCAAATGCATGTAAGTCGTTGTAACTTTTACTGAATATTCTCTATTATTTTACAATACCGAAAACGAATTATCTAAGAAGATGCACTCAATAATTTTCCTCGTAAAATATAAATTAGCAGTGAATATTATAAAACTCCGCAACCGAGAATGTCCTTTCTGCATCCAACGCTTCAATTATGCACAATTCAATGCTCATGCACCGCTCCTTGGCACGGCAGATATGCACTCTGAACGGCTGGATGACTATCTTCTCCGCACAAAGTACATTCGTGGTGATTTCTCCGATTAGGTATCGTTGTCGCACAAAATAATTTTCGCACAAATAATTTTCTGTTGTATGTGGCAACGTCGAGAAAAATATGAGGCATATTTAAGAAACATGAGTGAGCAAAAAATTATTTTGTGTGGCAACGCTAATCGGAAAAATTACCACAAAAGTACTTTGTGCGGAAAATATATTCTGCACTCTGAAGTAAATTGACCCCGTCATGGTCACTCTTTCCAGAACAGTTTAAAATTTGTGTATAAATAGTATTTTCTTAAGCAGCTTCTGCCCTTAAGGAGGCTTCTTATGCTGCCGTGCTAAGGAAAAACACCGTATGAACCTTCAGGTGCCGCGATATTTCCTTCGATACAAAACGAATTCACTGGGATAAGTTGTTAATCTTCTTCCTTAACATTTTCAGACATAATTGTTTGTAATTTAATATAAAATATCTGAAAATTTCAAGGAAATATGTGCAATGTGCATAACTTGCCCCCTAAATAAGTACGTATTTTATCCCGGGAAATTTGGCAACTCTCGAATGTTCATACGGCGTTCTTGCTTAGCACGGCAGTATGGTTTATACTGTGATTAAGTAGACCCCTGAGATTGCATATCAGTGGCGTGGCGTGAATTGCGATGTATCGATTGTTATGCAATTTAAACCTATGATAAGGAATCGATTATTAAGGTGTTCGCTGCGAACACCCTGTTTATCGATCCTTTTCCATAGGTTTAAATGGCATAACAATCGATTAATCGCAAAGCACGCCACGCCACTGTTGCATATGTATAATGAACAGGACGAACCTTCAATTGAATTCAACTGTATAACTGGACGTATTTTTGTTAAACGGAACTATGTGCATTATGACGTAAGCCCTGAGACCCATAAGAAATTTCGAAAATGTATATTTTTTATTATTATTATAAATTTATTTCGAGACCGGTACAAATTTCCTCCTTCGGATGATATTGTAAAGGCTTCCTTTATCTCGATGTAAAGTTTTACATTGTAAACCGAACAAGGCATCCTAAAGAGAAGAAGCTGTTCAGAGGATGACCTATGATTCCCGGCTCTTACTTCGTTTTCCGTGAAACCAAAAAAAGGTTTTTCTTTTCGTTTGGATTATTTTTTCCTTTTAAAATCACTACAGATCGACTCAAGTTTCATATGATAATTTGCCGGGCCTTGCCCTGGAGGGGAGAGACATGATTTGCCATAGCGCTGAGTCAAGTTGCGCTCCAATTTTCGGAATATTTTGTGGACGAATTTCCAAAAAAACTCACAATTTAGGGGCTTGGAGAACAAGACGCATAAGTTCAGTTTTTGAAAATAAATGAGATATTAATTATTTAAGTAAAACTAGTCTTAACGCATATATTTTATGAAAAATTCGTTCCCAAGTTTCTATTCCTAAGAAGCGAAAAGTCAGTTTGGACTTTCTTTCCGCCATAAGGATCCGTGTAGTTTCGAAACTTCAAACACGTATTCCTCAAAATACAAAAACAGAACTTATGCGTCTTGTCCTCCAAGCCATTCAATTAGTGTATCCCAAGTGGCAGTTTTCAACGGAAAAATCGCGATATTTTGAAATTATAAGTTGCGATTTTCCCCTGATTTTTCGGCGATAAATCGCCATTAGCTAGGATTATCAACGTCTGAGCGATTATCCTCGATCTTGGCGCAATTTTACCTCTGTAAAATCGTGTTCGATGAATTTGAAATTTGATCTCAATTAATCACTTGATTGATTTTCAGTTCGATGAATCGCCGTCGATAAAATTGCGATTTGGTTGCAAATTATGTGATGAAATCGCAATTTTTTATCCGATCATATCGCAATAAATCGACGTCAATAAAATCGCGATGCATTCTATCCGATCAAATCGCAACTTATCGCGATCACTGCCACTTGGGTGAACTGCTTTTCACGCTGTCCGTCTTTCTCTCAGGCTTTGTTTTTGTTGTTTCTTTTATTTTTCACAAAGAACAAAACAATGTAACGCCCTGAATCTTTCTCTGATGTTTCGTAAATTATCATCCATGTATTTACAAAAATGCAAGTGAGAGTGCTCAGCTCTGTTTCCAAATCGTTTTCTGGTTAAAAAATATTAATAAATAAAAAAAAATCGAACTGGAAGAAAAATTAGGCAAAAAATGTATGCTGGTTTTGCTTCAATCCACCCTTTTCACTCTTAGACCTCAAGATTCATACTCTGGATGAGTTTGAGTGGGTACCCCACTCTTATGGTACAATAAACTGAATTGATGATACATTTTGTGGCAATTTAAAACAAGGAGGTTAAATACGAATATACATGACGAAATAACCAGTGGCGTGGCGTAAATGATCGAAAATGATGTCCCCATTTTAAGCTATGGTAAGGAATTGATTATTAAGGTGTTCGTTGCGATCACCCTGTTTATCGGTACTTTTCCATAGGTTTAAATGACAGATCAATCGATAGATCGCAAAACACGCCACACCACTGGAAATAACTTACCAGAACACGACACTGAGCTAACGATAACTAGGCCCACTACAATCAGGCAACCGATTAAATCCATAACGTGGTCAAATCTAAGAATTCTCACTAATTCTGAACGCAGCTCCAGCGAGTTGCATGCTTTTATAAAGGCGCAAATGCATAAGGTGCATGCGTCATTCAGGCTGACGATGCAGTTCCGTTTTTCTGCCTCAAAGATGAAAACGCAGTTGCAGCTTGAACACGAAGGTATCATTCGAAAGGCTGTTGTGCAACGATGGACTTAATGAGTTTTGGGAGACAAAAAAATGAATTTGCAGCGCGGTGTTCGTGCACTTCACACTTCCAGTGGCGAGGCGTGAATGATCGATCGCTATTTTCCGCATTTGAAGCTATGGTAAAGAATCGATTATTGACGTGTTCGTTTCGAACACCATGTTTTTCCGAAACATCCACCTAATGCTTTAAGCTTTGAGATATTTCGATCGCACTCAGAGTGAATTGTGCAAAAATTAAGAATCCACCGTAAAATGCACGCCATGGAGCTATGAAAAAGAAAAACAGTGGCGTGCCGTGTTTTGCGATACATCGATTGATCTGCCATTTAAACCTGTGGAAAATTATCGAAAAATCGAAATTTCAGTCTGTGGATCAATAAATAATTTGCAGGTGTCTGAAATTTGATTAATTTCGTGTTTAAGTGAAAACCACTGAGTGAACTGAACACGAGGATACCCCTGCCCTGGGTCTTGAATTGAACCATTCGTCGCCCGGCTGACATAAGGGCGTAACTACAAATTGAGATGAGCCCGGAAAATCATTAAATTGTATGGACAACAAGGTTCATTGCTGATAGTAGTTACGCCCCTACGTCGGGCAGGTGACGAATTATTGGAAAAGATATGACAAAATGATCTACTATGCTAAAGTACATGTGTTTAAATGGGAAATGCTGTCAGATGACGTCACTAGGCGGTGCATTTTCTCACTTTTACATCTATTTTTATACTATTTCCCATACTAGAAAAAAATTATCAATAGGTAATACTGTTGTATCGTTCCTACCTACACATATAGTACGGCGCCATGCCATGTTTCTTCTTCAATATCTATCTCTATTCACCAGCCTAGCGCCTGACTCTTCTTTTCACCTTTTCCTGCTAGCACCTTTCCACCTTTTCCTTTTAGCACATTTCCCCTTTTCACCCCTGCGCCAGGCGGCATCCTTGTCCGCGACTCCGCGACCTTGGCATTCTTTCCCTACCTTTCTCTTCGCCGCCTTTCTTTTCATGATGATGATCATCTCCTTGGCCAAGCAGCCAGGAAAAGCTTCGCTCGGGCCACCACGCCGCGCCGGGTTCGCGACGCCTTCACTTAGCGATAGATTTAGTGTCACCTCACTGTACGTTTATCGATATACTAGCCGTTCTGGACGCGCTTTGCGCGTCCGTCATGGCCAGCCAAGGGGCTGCGCCCCCTGGACCCACGATCACTCGCTACGCGAGTGACATTTGGCTCTCAGTGATTGGACATTTGATCACTAAGATGTATACATTTTGGAGACTCTGGAGGCAAAAATGATTTCGTCACAGAACCTTGTTGCCGGAGCGTGCCATCATTTGCACATGAATTTAGTCCATGGTACCCCTGTGGATTTTTCTCGATTTCGGAGGGGGGGAAAAATGTCGAGATTAGTGTCGAATCCTACGTAGTTTGAGGCGTAGAATCGATTGCGCCCGGTCCCGAGACTCGCCGGAGCTCCCTAAGCCGAGAAACGGTCTAAAACGAGTGTTTCTGGCCCTGTTGCAATAGTGCGTTTTTGTCGGCACCGCGGACTCGTGGAGCTTTTCCGACCAGAAAATCGGACCCCGCGGGTCATTTCCAAGCGGACTAGCTTGGTATCGGCTCGATCGGAGAACTTTTCATTTTGACCGAAAAAATTTAGTCCATGGTACCCCTGTGGATTTTTCTCGATTTCGGAGGGGGAAAAAATGTCGAGATTAGTGTCGAATTCGGCAAGTCACGGGACCGGGCGCAATCGATTCTACGCCTAAAATTACGTAGGATTCAACACTAATCTCGACTTTCTTTTTCCCCTCCGAAATCGAGAACGATCCACAGGGGTACCATGGACTAAATTTTTAGGGTCAAAATGAAAAGTTCTCCGATCGAGCCGAAACCAAGCTAGTCCGCTTGGAAATGACCCGCTGAGCCCGATTTTCTGGTCGGAAAAGCTCCACGAGTCCGCGGTACCGACAAAAACGTACTTTTGCAACAGGGCCAGAAACACTCGTTTTTGACCGTTTCTCGAGATCGATATATTTGCAGAGTTTTAAATGAGCAATAGGGATGCCATTTAAAACTATGCAAATAAATCGATTTTAGGACCCGGAGGGTGATCGTGTTCGGCGAACAGTGGCGTGGCGTGCTTTGCGATATATCGATTGTTGTGCCATTTAAACCTATGGTAAAGAATCGATTATTATGGTGTTCGCTGCGAACACCCTGTTTATCGTTCCTTTTCCATAGGTTTAAATGGCATAACAATCGATACATCGCAAAGCACACCAAACCACTATCGGCGAACCGAGGCTCAGAGCGATCGATATTTTTGCATAGTTTTAAAAGTGCAAAAAGGACCGCATTTAAAACTATACAAATATTTCGATTCTGGGAGCCGGGTCGTGATCTTAATCGGTGAACCTATGCTCAGAGAGATCGATATATTTGCATAGTTTTAAATGGGCGAAAGGGATCCCATTTAAATGTGTGCAAATAAATCGATCTCTCAGAGCCTCGGTTCGCGCGAACACAATCACCCTTCGGCTCCCAAAATCGATATATTTGCTAAATTTAAATGGGATCCCGTTAGCCCATTGAAAACTATGCAAATATATTGATCTCTCTGAGCCTCGGTTCACCGATCAAGATCACGACCTTGCTATCTAAATCGATATATTTGCATAGTTTTAAATGGGGTCTCTTTCGCCCCTTTAAAACTATACAAATATATCGATCTCTCTGAGCCTCGGTTCGTCCAACACGATCACCCTCCGGCTCCCAATATAGATTTATTTGCATAGTTTTGAACGGCGTCCCTTTTTCCCATTTAAAACTATGCAAATATATCGACCTCTCTGAGCCTCGGTTCACTGAAAAAGATCATCATCCGGCTCCCAGAATCGATTTATTTGCATAGTTTTAAATGACGTCTCTTTTTCCCATTTAAAACTATGCAAATATATCGATCTCTCAGAGCATCAGTTCACTCAAGATCACGACCCGGCTTCCAGAAATCGATATATTTGCATAGTTTTAAATGGGGTCCGTTTTGCCCATTCAAAACTATGCAAATATATCGATCTCGCTCAGCCTCGGTTCGCCGAACACGATCACCCTCTGGTTCCCAAAATCGATATATTTGCATAGTTGTAAATGGGGTCCTTTTTTCCCATTTAAATCTATGCAAATATATCGATCTCTCAGAGCCTCGGTTCACCGATCTACATTGTAAATTTTGTTCTGCGCCGATTTAAGTCGAACGCGAGGCACAAAGGCTCATTGCTGTTAAAGATCTGAAAATTTGTCAACAGACACTACTTTTGGCGCATTTTTTCGTGATTAGTACATTATCTCCAGAAAAATGTTTGCAAATCCTCCCCCTCTCCTCAACTTTCCCACATTCACAGCCATAACTAGTCGCACTCATCGCAATCGCGCGTGTTTCGCCAATCGGAATTACACTGCGTGCTAGGGAAAAACGCCGTATGAACCTTCAGGCGTTGCCAAGTTTCCCTCGATAAAACGCAAATTTTCTGGTAAACTTATGAATACTTTCCTCCTAATTTTTTAGATAATTTTTTTCGCGATTTCACTTAAAGATTCTGAAAATGTAAAGGGAAAATATTCATAACTTTCTTCAAAAATAGAAATTTTATCGAAGGAAATTTGGCAACTCTCGAATGTTCATACGGCGTTTTTCCTTTGCACGGCAAAGCACAGTAGTACAGGCAAAGCACACGTGCGCGTGCTATCAAGTGTCTGAAATTTTGTCCTGAGACACGACCGTATGCGTCATTTTACGTGATTAGCGCAGTTTGACCCTGAAAAATTAATTACAGCCCCTTTTTTGCAGCAACTTTGCCACACACAAAGCTGTTCGAGCATAATACATGGACAATTACAGGGTGAGTTGTTTTCCAAACACCGTGAAATATCGATTCCAGTATCTAAAAAAAGCGTCATTTTTTTAAAATAAGGAGAGGGAGTCACCTAGTAAGGTATCCTGTCAAATTCCTCCCAAACCAATAATGCTTGAAAAAAAAAAGAAAGAAAGAAAGAAAAAAATTTGCACCGGTGAATTCAGTATGATCTCAGCATTAATTTGTCCCCAAGTATTTATTTTAAAATTGAATCAAAATGGAGAAATCGCTGCAGAGACTTTAACACGTCACAGAAAACTAGGCGCACCGACAAACAGAAATTACCTACTTGACGCATGGAGACATTATTATACTTAAAAATTTACATTTGATCATGTTGATAACGCCGGAATCATACGCAACTATTCGCGCTTACTAACTGTCCGTATTGCATACTGAAAAAATGCAGGCGTCCTAGCGTGTTTCATGCTCTCATGTCACCTCACAGTAGCCCGTTCTCGACGCACGCTGTGTCACCATGGGCAATTGCTTTTTTCCATTAGACACGCATTTAAATCAAGAGGAACTATACCAATTCTAACATGACCTCTGAGATCCACAAAAGCACACGTGCATTAAGGGCTCATGTCAAAGTGGATGTAGTTCCATTTTCTATATTATACAGCTACAAGAAAAATCTTGGAAGCACTATATCTGACGAACTGCCGGACCGATAAGGATGATCTTTACATGTATGTCATCTGTAGTAGATGTAGATGTGCAAAAAATTATGAAACCCCGAACTTTTAATGTTGTAGAACTTTTAAAGCTCATGTCACTTAAGTCCAATGTTAATAGCGTGAGAGATATGTCGTTTCCGCAAGAAACGTCAAGGTATGGGATTCTACCTGAGTAACTCGAATAAACAATAAAACAATGGAAAAGCTCGTGAAGGGCTCCTCATTCGAAGAGTTGAGGGCGACGGTACATCGCTCAGAGTTCAAGGTTCAAGGTCCAAGGTATAAGGTTTAACTCAATTTTTCCTCCATTCTTCCGGCTTCGATTTGTGGCATTGGTCAATTTACTTGATCGCTGAATTTCTATTAATATTTACAGCAGATAAACAGCAGATACAAAGTGAGAAGGCAGGCGCTGCGTCGCGTCGGGACGAACCATAACTCTTAACGGTCGAAATCCGATTTTTTTTTTTTTTTTTCATTAAGTATTTAAAAATAACATATAATAAATGGAAATTTCTCCAGTAAGTGGAGTGTGAAATTATGTACATCCATCGATTCCTCATCATTTACAAATCTGAGTGTTACGTCAAAAATGTTGAAATCGATGCAGCTCGAACACAAAATGGTGTATTAAAATGGGAGAACAATTTTGCCTACACATATGCGTATAGGGCCCGCGAAGCGGGTCTGAGGGCGCGAAGCGCCCTCCCGGGGGTTGGGCCGCGTAGCGGTCAGGGGGCAAGGCCCCCTAGTAATATGATACCGGCAAAAACCGCTTTTCAGGCAAACCCCGATTTTGTTTTTTACCGCAAATATCAACCGCGCCGCTTAACTTTTCGTAACCGCAAAGATGACCGTACCGCTAAACTTTGTTTTTATACCGCAAATATAACAGATTAACCTTTTTTTACCGCAAATGTAACGTTAGTAGGCAGATTGTAGAGACCAAATTTTTACCGGTTGAAATAGACTTCATTTCAGGAACACTTACGACACTGAGAAAGGCTACAACTAAAGGGGAAAATATCATAGAAAATTGATAATCGCATACGTACTGTAAAAAATGTCATAAAAATTTTTAAAAAAGTAATGAGGTGAAGACTGCTTGACTACTTGTTGTGAGGGGATAAATAGCTAAGAAAATTGATAATTACATAAGTCTTGTAAAAAATGTCTTCAAATGTTTAAAATAGTTAACGTGGCATGGTGTCAACGATTACGGTGTCAACAAACAGTTTTTCTAAGTTTTTGTTGACTCCATGATCATCCAAAAATAAAAAAATTCTGACTCTTATGAAAGATGATCACGGTGTCAACGATCACGACGTCAACAAAACTTAAAACTTCCCCTTATAACATCTTTCAGCTTTCAAGTCTTGTTTTTCTTGTGTTCTAATCTAATCTAACCAACCATACGTGACCCAGACCTCTCCTGTGCACTTAACTTTTTAATTTTATTTATAAGGAAGATATTTTTCTGTTTGTTGACACCGTGATCGTTGACACCATGATCAGGGCCTATTTTTGCATTTTACTGCCTGAGCACGACGTCAACGATTGTTGGCTCCACGATCAGACTTTAGGTTTGTTGACACCATGATCGTTGACACCATGCAACGTTACCCTCTACTTGACCATTTGTTGTTGCAGCTGGTGATGGCGTGGCATTTTTATGTGCAAATGCGGCCGCTTTTTGGTACCTCCTGGTTACCAGATGCACACTATCCAGCCGTTGGGACCCTCTGATGTAACATGCCTACTAGGGTGCGGCTTATTTTCGTCATGTAGAAAAATCGACGAGGTCCGGGTGGCAATCGATGCTATCTATGAAAATAATAGGCTGTATTTTGAGCCAATTTGAAGCTTTCTTAGCTGATGCTTAAAGGGATCAAAACTACGGGCAAAATTACATTAGTTTAAATGGGCGGAAAAACTCCTGATCTGCGCAAATGCGTTTTTATAGATCTAAAATGCGCTTAAATGAAGAAAACAGGACCAACTCTTAGAGAGGCATCTAGGGGCCCATTCGAAACGAGAAAATCACTCTTTTGACCAATGGGTGAGGGTAGGGGGATCACTCGAGTGCAAGATAAACTATATACACCAATTTCGTTCCAGGCTCGAGAAATAGTATGTGAGGCAACATTGTAAAGGGCCAAGTATAGTTCTCAAAGGCTAAAACAACTATTACACATTATTTCTCTTCAAGTTGTGAGATAAAGAGCCTCCCTAAAAATGGCCCCTTTTCGGGAACCCGAGGATTTCATTCGTATGTGGCTTAAATGAAACCTTATGATGAGACAAGCCTCCAGTAAAAATTTTAGCTTGAGTATATGTCTTGTTTCCGAGATACAGCGTTGCAAAGTTGGCATATTTGAGCTTTAAAATTCTCATATTTTTATGGATTTTCTTCCAAAAACCAACTTCAAAAATAACTTTACAATACTTAAACGAGGCGCAAACGATAATTTATAATATGAAAAGTATCCAGTAAGAGTTTTGACTCGTGCGTAAGCCTTGTCGTGGCAGTACAACGTTGCTAAGTTTACATTTTTCAGCTTTAAAAAGCTCATTTTTTAAAGTTTCTCTTTCACGAACCGCTATCACTGAAGATCGAACTGTATTTTGGGGCATGGAATCAACAATTAGTGATACTCGTAGATGCATAGTATAATTTATAAAAGGATACAATAATACAGTGTTGCAAAGTTTTCAACTTGTATCCGGGAAAATGTCTTTTTTGTGTTATTTTATTGAAGACAAGATTGAAAAATCGTTCATAAGTGATATTGTGAAGCAAAGAAATGTGGAGGACTTTTGTCAATCCTAGGTGAAAATTGGAATTAAAATGGCACTGTTGCCAATTTTATTTAAGTTTCTCTTAACATTCCATTATAAAATCAGTTTAAAATAAGGATACTCTTCCAATAATTATCTGATTTTAAAACGTAATCCAAGTGAATTTATGGCATACAGTGAATGGCTCAGCATCAATGTTGCTTTCAAAATCTAAAAAATTCTACCTTGCCTTGGTAGTCAATTTTACCTTTTTTTAGGCAGAATGCAAAAACAAACATAAACTATGGAAACGCTCAAGTTTTTTAAGTACAAATAAATCTTGATACAGACAATACATTCATTGTTCCTTAAAGAATAGAATATCTTCGACTTAAGAATTACAAATGATGAGAAAATTAAATAAAAAAAATAAATTAAATATATAATTTTATAAAAAATAAATTAAAAGAATAAAATGTTTAAAATTATTATGTTGCATGAATTTGTCAAAAATTATTATTTCGGCATGACTACTAACAATTTTTTCATTAATAAGTTGTTAAAGTTCCATTTTTGTTGAGGGTTGTCCCCATAGTATTAAGACCTCTGTGTCACAGTGACAGCATTCCGAAGAGAATAGGACCAGGCTATTGTTATATTTCATACTTGTATTTCAAAATGGATTTAAGCATTCACATTATGATCTCGGCACTGGATGTAAATTCTTGGTGGAATGCGCTGACCCCTCCATTCTGATAAAAAATACATCCATCTCCCAGTGAAATATATCTGGAAAAAAGTATATTCTCAATACGCAACGATGCAGTGTCTTGGCAGTGCCAATCATGTCAAGCTCGTATATGTATAGAGCATGTTGAAACATATCTTTGATCCAGATGCCCCAAAATAATTGAGATACTAGGTAAAAGTAAAAAATCGGCAACATGTGGAGGTACTTGCTATATATTTGAAGGCAAGACTATACTCACGTATCAATCGAAGAAAATATTTTCACGGATATTAATAAATGAATATAAAAAAATTACAAAAGACTAAACAAATTAAAAAAAAATAAAATAAAATAAAAAAATGAAAAAAATTAAATTAGAAGCATCTTTATTTTAAAATCATTTTATTATTTTTCGTTTGAAAAGAACTGTGAATAAACTTGGCAGCAGTACTTTTTCCAAAACCAATCGTTACCTGGGACTGACATCAGCCCTTGATATTTTGCCTTGATACGAATTAAGATACCCATTGAAGTCGTGTTCAACAAGAAAAAATCATAATCCATACAGAGTTCAAAATTTTAAGCATTGGCAACGCTGTATCACCACCGATCAAAGTATTCTTCTTCAAATATAAACATTAATCTACAGATGACATAAATGGTTGATTTCCTGCCTTAAATCGTGATTAAATTCTACGAAAGTAGCTTCTTAAACACAGAACTCAAAAATATAGACATTTTTAAAGCTCAAATATATAAACTTTGCAACCCTGTATCGTTAAAACTATACTTTCATTTTGAGTTAAATTTTAACAAAAGCCTTAATCTATCATGAAATTGCATCTAAACCCCAAAAACATATCTTTCAGCGGTCACTAAGTTCGTTTTTAAGTTAAGAAACTTGATAAAATGAACATTTTTTATAGGTTTTTTATGTCAACTTTGCAACGTTGTTTTAACAGAATTAGTAGTATTAATTTTTCAATAGAAATATGCATTCGATAAAAATACTAACATTTGATAAAATGTCACAGAACATCATAAAACATCCAATTGAATCGTTCTCAGAAAATAAGATACCTGAGAATATGAGAATTTTAAAGCTTAAATATGCCAACTTTGCAACGCTGTATCTCGGAAATTAGACGTATACTCAAGCTAAAATTTTTACTGGAGGCTTACCTCATCATAAGGTTTCATTTAAGCCACAAACGAACGAAATCCCCGGGTTCCCGAAAAGGGGCCAAAAAAGGCCCTTTTTTAGGGAGGCTCTTTGCCTCTTCAACTTCGGAACACTTATTTTGAGTTCGATCAGAGGCGAATTCTTAGCTCCGGGCGCGGCGCATCAAAACCGGCTACGCCGTGACCCCCCTGTCCTCACTCATGGGTCATAAGTGTGATTTTCTCGTTTCAAATGGGCTCTTATATGCCTCTCTAAGAGTTGGTCCGGTTTTCTTCATTTAAGCGCATTTTAGATCCAAAAAACGCATTTGCGCAGATCATGCGTTTTTCCGCCCATTTAAACCAATGTAATTTTGCCCATAGTTTTGATCCCTTTGAGCAGCTAAAAAAGCTTCAAATTGGCTAAAATTTTAAACAGCCTATTATTTTCATGATAGCATCGATTGCCACCCGGACCTTGTCGATTTTTCGACATGACGAAAGTAAGCCGCACCCTAATGCCTACCAACGTTACATTTGGGATCAAAATTAAAAAAGTCAAGCGGCACTGTCATAGTTGCGGTGCGGTCATATTTGCGGTACAGAAAAGTTAAGCGGTACGGTCTTATTTAAGATAAACAAAAAATAAGCGGTGCGGACATATTGCGGTAAAAAGAAGAGAAAAAAGAGAAAAAAAGGGGGGGGATCGAGGCTCGCCTGAAATGGCGTTTGGCAAACCTAGGTTTACCTAAAATTTTCAGTGGCAAACCTAGACCTGGCAAACCTATAGGTTTGCCCGGAGGCCCCCTTGGCAATCCTAGGTTTGCCTGCAAATCGGGATTTGCCGGTAACAGACATAAATACATTCGAATAGACGACGTTGCCTGGATGAGCAAGGAGCGTAAAAAAAAGAAATAGCTATGAAAAGGGGTTCGTTCTCAATAATTCTATATCTTCCGAACAAAACTCGATGAATCAAATTGGTGAAAATATACGGGTTAAGCACATTCATAGCCTGCGCTCTGAAATCAGTGGCGTGGCGTGCTTTGCGATGAATCGATTGGTCTGCTATTTAAACCTAAGAAAAGGATCGATAAACAGGGTGTTCGCAACGAACACCTAAATAATCGATTCTATACCATAGCTTCAAATGGGGAACTGTCGATACTCGATCATTTACGCTTCGCAAGTGTCTGAAATATCAAGATTGCAACTAGCAAGAATCAACAGGCTCGCGAGAAAACTCAATTATTTAGGACTGCCTCCCGTCGCGTCACCAATCGGACTTCATTTTGCAGTTAGGAATTGCAAATTCTGTCTCATCTATAATAGCACTCATGGGTGTGTGTGTGTGTGGAAACTAATGGTATATGCGTTGTTTTTAGAATATAAGCCAGATATTGTAGAGGCTAATTACAAAATGCAGCCCGTCCCGGGCTTCAACCAGAGGCGGATCCAGCAATTTGACAACGCACCGGATTTCCTCCGTTTAAATCTATGTTACACTGAAAAAAAAAGTTCGGTGATTTTTACCAAACCCTATATACGGTTGTTCGGTGGCGCAAACCTAAGTATTGGGTTTTGTTAATCGAACGGCTTTACGGCATTTGGAACACACGACCAACCGAGTTCGGTAAGGTTTCACCGAACTTTTAAGGTCATGTGAACCGATCATTCGGTAATTCGCACCGAACTTTCAGTATATATATTCGGAGATAGTCGGAAACGTTCGGTCGGCGTCGTATTATTGTGTGTTGATCCATAGATGTGTTCAAAGCCGTTTTTCTTATTCTTGCCTTTGCGTCCCCATTCATTTTTGAAATCCATGTTGATATTTTTTCTGTGAATAAATGTTCCATTAAACATTTTTTCATCTATTTTACTCGTACTTTCCGAACTCCTTTGCGCATTGAATAAAATTTCATTTACATCTGCGACTTAAAGTCAAAAGAATGTTGCTGTATTTAGATGGGAGCAGGAAGTAATTACAAAAAAATTTCCATTACATTTTGCTATATTTTAGAGATCATCACCTCCTCACTGGCTTCAGCTTGAGCTTGAAGAGTTTTTCACTCAAGTATTCTAAACTCTTAAAAATATGTTTAAATCAAAAAATGATTTCCCCAAAATGTTGGGTTATTCATTTTTCATTAATTTATATTACTTATTTATCTTATTTCATTTACTTCATTTTACTTAGTTTAATATCTATTTACCCGCCCGTATTTTATTTTATTTCAATCGTGTGTTGTTCATACTCCTCTCTCTCAAAAACTTGATCTACCAAGTTGAGTCTATTATTTTCGTATCCTTCCTTGTGAAACTGAATGACGTATAGAATTGCAAGAATATCATTGCATTCAATCATTGAACCAAATCTGGGGACGTTTATTAGGAAGGGTATGAACAACATGAATACATGAATCGACATGAATGGTACATGAATCGATCGACAAATTGTTAAAAAAAAACGGTGTCGATTCGATCGACATGAATCGATCGAAAAATGAAATCGTGAATCGATCGACATGAATCGATCGAAACCGATTCGATCGACAAATTATTAAAAGACCGGTGTCGATTAGATCGACATGAATCGATCGAAAAATTAAAACGCGATTCGATCGACAGTTTATTTAAAAACACCCGTATCGATTCGATCGACATGAATGGATCGAAAAATGAAAACGTGAATCGATCGACGTGAATCGATCGACACCGATTCGATCGACAAAATTCGATCGACGTGAATCGATCGACACCGATTCGATCGACCAAATTCGATCAACTCACGAGTTCGTCGATCGACTCACGGATTTGTTGATCGATTCACGGGTTTGTCGATCTACTCGCGGGTTTGTGTAGCCATTCACGGGTTTGTCGATCGATTCACGGGTTTGTCGATTGATTCACGATTGTCGATCGAATCGGTGTCGATCGATTCACGTCGATTGATTCACGTTTTCATTTTTCGATCCATTCATGTCGATCGAATCGACACGGGTGTTTTTAAATTAACTGTCGATCGAATCGGTGTCGATCGATTCATGTCGATCTAATCACGTTTTAATTTTTCGATCGATTCATGTCGATCGAATCCATACGAGGGTATGGATATAGACGGAGGCGTCTATTAGTGCTAAATTAGCCACCGACGCGACCCCCACGCGCGAGCGTCCGCGGCTGAGTGGCAGCGACACGCGGGTGCTCACCGAAGTTCAGCAACGTCGGGCGGAGTTAGTATTTCGATGGGTGACCGCTTGGGGACCCGGGCGTAGCGCGACTTACTTCCGTCCAACTTTGATCCTTGGCTTCTCAGATTCACTTCCCTGGCGCCCGCGTTGAAAATTAAGAATATAAAACGTGTATCCCGCCTAAATTAAACCATTTTGGCTGAAAAATAATCACAAAAAGTTCGGTGCAACGAACCGAATAATTCGGCAACTACGACCGAACTGGTTCGGTAGTTCCGGTACCGAACTAGTTCGCCAATGTATATCGAATAGTTCTTGGTTCCATATGCTCTTGACTATTCGCGTTTCTACCCTGGTAAAAATTGGCAGTAGAATCTGTGTTCCAAAATACCATAGACCTACAGCCGGCAGTAAGATTTCCAATAGCTTCTATAGGCGGCAACACAATTTCTTACAGCCTTTTATAGCCGATGGCGATTAAGCAACAGCCTGGCGATAAAGTGTATGCTAAACGTTACTACTACGGATGCTAGGACCTGGTGAATTTTTGGACTACCGCTCTCTTTTTGGGCCATAGTATCTTGATTTATTTTGCGAGGAAAGCTCCGTACTTTTGAAGGATGCCTGCCATTCCTTATATGTTGAAGCGCCTTCAATTTCGTATGATACTGTGCAATACTTCTGGTGTGAAATAGTTGCTTCAAGCGCCGTGGTACGCTGCGGCGCGGCGCGGCGGGCGGGCAGCCAGCGCGAAACGCGCATTGGCGCCTACAAGCCTAACGGGGATACTTCATACATTGCGCAATGCGTGAAGTATCTCTGTTAGGTTTGTAGGCGCCAGTGCACCGCCGCTCCGCTTTGAGTTAGGCTCTAATATTTAATCTCGTGAAGTCAGCGTTTTTCAACTCATGACTTTGCAATGTTTGCACACTCTGTATGGATTAATCTCATTTTAATTGATGAAAAAAAATATGTAGTAAAGGAAAATATAATGTGCGTTTTGTAAATATTAAGGTGATTCCGTACAAACTTAAGGATTTACAAAGCACACGAATTTCTACACAATTTCTTATAGCCTTTTATAGCCGATGGCGAAAAAGCAACTGCCAGGCGATAAAGTGTAAAGCCCGGCGATAGGAACCATAGCCCGGCTGTATAATTTTTTATCGCTTCGTGTAGCCCGGCCGTAAGATTTTTTCCACTTTCTACAGCTAGCTATATGATTTTCTATCGCCTTCTTCAGTCGGCTATAAGAACTCCTACGATATTTTGAAACGCAGCTCCTATCGCCAATTTTTACCAGGGTATTGATGAATACCGTGCTCCTCATACCTCGTAAAACATAAGGGATCTTGAGAAGTAGAAATTCCTAACATTCTATTGACCTACAGTGTCTATGTATTTAGCCACAGCTCGTGGCGCCACGCAACAAAAATTGTTGCATTTAGCCACAAGTCATAGGTGCTTGTGGCTAAATGTAACAATCAAAATGAGTGTGGCTAAATGCAAAAAAAGTTTTTGCGCGGCGCCACGCAACAAAATTTGTTGAAGTTTGTCACAGACTTTATAATGACATCAGCGACTTTAGGATGACGTTAGCGACTATTGGATGACGTCAGCAACTATTTGATGACGTCAGCGACTTGATGATTACATTAGCGACTTTAGAATGACGTTAGGTTAGTTTTAGTTCTTCGTAAAGTGTGTCGTTTTTTTATGCGCAGGATCATACTCAGTCTCTCAGGCAAAATACGTATGAAGAAATTACGCACTCTAAACATTCAATTAAGAGCACAATAAAATTTTGTTGCATTTAGCCACAGTCATTTTTTATTGTTACATTTAGCCACGCAGCATCTATAAGCTGTGGCTAAACGCAACCATTTTTGCTGCGTGGCCCCACGAGCCGTGGCTAAATGAGATGTATTCCTTACAACAAAATACAATTTCCTCCGGGCGACGCGACGGTGCGCCTTATATCTTCGTTAAAAGAGGAGGAGGAAGTTTAAATTTGGTTCCGTTGGTTTTCTCGCAAAATTTCCTCTCGTGGAAAAGGCCCCACTTAAAATGGAGATGTTGCATGTGTGAGGGATTTGCGATTTGACCATTGATTCTTATGTAAAAGTTCGCGAGAAACACGATGGTGCCACTGGTTTTCTCTGAAATCATCTCCCAAGCTCAAAAAAAGCTCTCAAATTGAGGCCAAAATGGAGGGGATATCCAACCCTACCCTGAGAGTCCATACCTCTACATCAAAACAAACTCTCCATGCAAAGATAGGGAGCAAATACATTAGCAGTGATGCCGTGTTTTCAGTTTTGGAGTCCCCAAATAAAGTGGCAACCCTGCTAATGTATTTGCTCCCTATCTTTGCATGGAGAGTTTGTTTTGATGTAGAGGTGGACTCTCAGGGTAGGGTTGGATATCCCCTCCTTTTTTGCCTCACTTTGAGAGCTTTTTTTGAGCTTGGGAGATGATTTCAGCGAAAACCAGTGGCACCATCGTGTTTCTCGCGAACTTTCACATAACAATCAATTGTCAAATCGCAAATCCCTCACACATGCAACATCTCCATTTAAAATACGTCAAAATAATGACCGAAAATTGCAGTTTTAGCCAAAAATGTCATGTTCAACGTTTTCCGGTAACTCGCTTCATTGTGCGGCGTGGCCATTACACTGCGGGAGTCTGCTGGGGAAACAATAGCCTGAGCGATTCTTATCAACCGAGATTACCAGGGAGAAGGGGGCGCAGGGGTCAGTGTCTGGCTGCCGATGCCCCCCTCTCCCAGGCTTAGCTCCTGGGTCTCAGAACTGGAAGCACCGGAAATTAAGCAACTTAGCCCCCCTCCCTCCTCGCACCAGCAACGCTGATGAAGGTTGAGAAGTTAGGAACCAGTGGCGTGGCGCGCTTCGCGATCTATCGATATTTCCCCATTCGAAGCCGTGGTAAATAATCGATTATTAAGGTGTTCGCTGTGAACGCCCTGTTTATCGATACTTTTCCATAGGTTTGATTGACTGATCAATCGATATATCGGAAAGCACGCCACGCCACTGTTGGGAACGCGCGCTGTTATTCCGACTCCACGAAGACTCCCATTTGTGTTTTTGGAATTTTATCGTGAACTCTCTGACAAAAACGCATTTCTGAATTTCCAAACGAGCCCTCTTCACCTACAGATGCAGAGGCGGATCCAGCAATTTGGCAACATCGGATTTCCTCCATTTAAACCCATGTTAAATAATCGATTCTTGTCGGAGCATCTGGTCCCTCCAAGAACCGATGCATTCCCATAGGTTTAAATGAGGAAAAACAATGTTGCCAATTTTCTGGAGCCGCCAATGTACAGATTCATGCTCTCTGGGGCTTTTGCGGGAATTGAGATACGCCCTCACGCCGAAGGAGCGCCGATATGAGACCATTTACCGGAAGAGCGACCTCGAGGGTAGAGTACCTTTAAAGGGAGAGTATGGACAACTCGAAAATTTGGAGGTAGTGGGGCCGATAAGCNTTAAAAAAAATTACGCTAACATTAGCCGTTCAGTAGTTATTCAAAATTCAAAATTTGGGGGCCCCCCTGCCCCCCCAGGGGGCTCAGATTTTTGGGGTCTATGTCTGAATCGAATGTCTATAGGGTAGAGATGAATCCCTGAAATTTTCATGCTTTCTTCCAGAAGTGCACGATTCTTATGATATTTTCCACTTATCGGCCCCACTAAGGTAAGGTTTGATCAGATCATGCTGGCTCTTGGGGTCCAAAAAGGGGAGCCAACCCATGAACTAGAATTATCCATGAGTACTGATTTTCACATATTTCAACTATTTATACACTGATCAAAAATTATAAGAGCACATATAAAATTTTGGTTTCGCAAACATTTTCTCAGTTTCAAAGTTTTAATCCTTAACCCTTAATAAAATTGTAATCTTCCGTCGCATTTCCAAGGCGCAATGATACAACTATTTGAACTCTCCGGAATGCGTGAGGTATCACACCGCATTTGAAGGCGTTTTCAAAACAGCCAAGTTCCGCTATCCGGATCATTGTTTTGCATAGTTCCTATTATTATGTTATATTTCCTACCATTTGTTTGTTTTCAATCCTCATATAAAAACTACTGATTTGTTGAATACACTTCTGGCTGGAGCGCATTTTCGCTATGCATTCACCACTGCAAAAATGTCAAAGGAAATCGACAAAGCCAGCGTGTATAAGGCTATTTCGATTGTAATCTTCCGTCGCATTTCTAAGGCGCAATGATACAACTATTTGAACTCTCCGGAATGCGTGAGGTATCACGCCGCATTTGAGGGCGTTTTCAAAACAGCCAAGTTCCGATACCCGGATTATCGTTTTCCATAGTTCATATTCTTTTGTTATATTTCGTACCACTTGTTTATTTTTAATCCTCGTGTAAAAACCACCCATTTGCTAAATACAATTCTAGCTGGAGCGCACTTCAGCAATGCATTCACAGTCAACAGTCATTTTGGTGGCAATATGAAGTATAAATCATTTTAATCACGCATGATTAACGCAAAATGAAAGAGTATCGATAGTGAGTAAAGAAAGGGGTGACTAGCACCTTATTGGCCCTTAAGTTTATAGGCCCGTAAATAGGTCATTCTTGCACCTATCGATCCAGTGGCCTGACTTAACTCGGTAAAAAAGGGTTTTTCGACCTCGAGCCGTTACCTATCTATATTCTATCGCTACCACAGCATAGTCCAGGGTACTTAGAATCCGAAAAGCAGTTGGGCGTAATAACGACCTATACGCCTATAGGCTGTTCTTGGTGCGGTGTCCTCAATTGCATAGCGTTGCATGAAAGCAACAAATTGTTTTCAGCTTTATTTCTATGCTGGAGTATTAAATTGAATCAAAGCAAGACATGATTTTTGGGAGCATTATAAGTTTGATCTCCTAACTTTTCAAGAAACTACAAAGATCGATTCTAACTGACTCTATTGTCGAGAAAATACTGTAAAATGTATAGACTTTCTATTCAAAATCAACGATTAGCTCATGCAACAAAGGGTAAAAGACGCTTGTTTGCAATGCGCTATCGGCCATTTTGAGTAATCTTCCAAATGCATAGGTTGGCAGCGGCAATTTCCCAGCGATTTCCATTTTTCGCCCTTTTGGGCCCAAAGAGCGACATACAGCGAGTTGCTGACTCTCCCTATACTATAGAGGTCCTCTACCTCAGGGGACGTTCATAGAACACATAGCGGTATAGGGGAAGGGGTCTGAGCCTACGTTTACGGGTGCATATATAATAAAGGAGGAAAGGGGGAGAGGAGGGGGTCCTGGGCCTATATAACGCTTAATGCTGTATTTCCGATTTTTTTAAATATGATTGCTTCCATTTTTTTTCTTGTTCATTCCATTTAATTTTAACGTTCTTTAAATGTTCTCTTTTGTTTCATTATAGTCCTTTAAATTCCCAGAATTTTCCACACAAAAAAAATTGAACCACATTATATATCTTTATTTTTTATTTCATTTTAGTGTCTTTGCATTTTTCTTTTTCTCTTTCGTCCTTTCTTTCGGTTTTTGGAAATAAAAAAAAAGGAGAAAGGGTAGACAAACCAAGATTTTTCTCCTCTGGAGGGGGGGGGGTCAATGGAGGCTTTTCGTATTTAATCATGCCTACTGAGAAATTGTATCCAGTTCATGCTAGCCAAGCGCCTCCGAAACTTTGGGGTGAAATTAGAGCACCGATCAGATTGACGCAGGAATGGATGGGGCGCGTAGACATTGCGTCTCATTACCCGCAGTTGCTCAATCGATTATGGCACAGACTCGCCGATGGGCTACTCGCCGACAGACAATGCTGAACATTACCTGTAATTTGGCAATGTACATTCAGCGAGTGACACCGCGGTAGACAATGCAATGCTGACGGAACCTTGCGTCTTGGTCATCATCACGTCAATGGCATGATAACCGCTACATTTACGGCGGCGCTTAAACCGTCAAAATGCAAGGCTAGATCTAAACAAATGTATCAGCAATTAGAGGGGACGCCTCTACTCGCTACGTGACTCAACCCTATGGGGATCGACGCCGCGTGCCCTCAATGTGCCATTTTCTAGGTTATATTATATTGAACATGTAAGATGAGCTCGGTTTCTTCCAGCCCCTATACTGCCATGCTAAGGAAGAACGCCAAAATAGCCCTCAAATGTTGTCAAATTTCCTCCAATAAAGTTTTAATTGTTGTGAAATCCTCTCTATTCTAGTGAAATCATTTTTAAGACGCTCGATGGACAGGGAGAGGAAGGGGTGTAAGACGATCGATGGGCAGAAGTGAGGACGGGGAATTCAAAGATCAGAGTTTTAATAGTGTGGGTCTTTGCTGTCAGAGGCCTTAATTTAGTTATGGACAGTTATACTGCCATGCTAAGGAAGAACGCCGTATGAACCTTTAGGCGTTGCCAAATTTCCGCACATGAAACACGAATCTCCTGGTAAACTTGTGAATATTTTCCTTCCAATTTTTCCGATAATTTTGTTCGCAATTTTACCTACAGCTCTTGAAAATTTCCAGGAAAATTTTTCAAAACTTTCCTCAAAAATAAACATTTTATTGAAGAAAATTTGGCAACTCTCGAATGTTCATACTGATATCGAAACTGCACTCGAATACGATATTTTTCCTCTGAAAAAACCACACCTGTACGTTCAATTTGTTCGTCATAATTGGTAGGTGAATTCTTTAGTTTCCTGACAACAGAATCGCGATCTCAAAATTCGATGAGAATGACGAGTTGCTGAAAAAATGGAACCAATCGATGTGATGCATCGCATGTCGTTTTGACACAAAATATGGCGTCCATCGAATCAACTTAACAGCGAGAAATAAGATTCATCATAGAAGTAAAATGCTACACAGTGCGTTAGCACGTCTCCGGAGACTTAAACGCTGGACTTGAAAAGGTAGACAAGTGATTTTTGTCGGGAGGGGCCGTTCATTACATATGTACGGGTAAATTTCGGATTTTTTGACCGAGAGTAGGCTTGTTGTATACACAACTACAGTGATACATATTACTGGCACCTCTCTGGAGACTTAAACGCAGGGCTAGAAAAGTTATGAAAGAAATAAAAGAAATAGAACAAAAGCCAAGAAAAATTTCCAAGAAACATTTTTTTAAAGCACAGGGAGAAATTTCAACACAAAGGTTTGGTTAATACGGGAAGTAAAACACAAAATAACCCTTGCCCTCGGTTTACAGGTTTAATAGAAAATACCGGCTAGTTTTCTTGAAGAAATGTAATAAAAGAACGAGTGGTGATAATACCAACGTTGCACAATCGAAGGAATTCGTTTTCTCAGTCTCTCCATTGTTTTCTGCGCTAAATTCACCACAGCCTGTATAAAAATCAACACAGAACAGTAGGTTGGTGTTTCACTTCCTATATTAATCAAAAGTAACAGAAGAACACAAGTATTTTTATAGGTATGGGCTGTTCATAGGAAAGTAATGTCAAATTTCGGATTTTTCGATTAAAGGTAGGCATGTTGTATGTGCACACATAACATGGTGATACACATTATTATCTCCTCTCTAAAGATTTAAACGCAAGGCTAGAAAAGTTAGACAAGTAATTTTTTACATCAGGGGCTGTTGAAAAAATACTTAACGCTGTATTTTGGATGTTTCGACTCCTTCCCGACCCTGGCACTTTTGTGGCGTGAGTCCCAAGTTTTCAACTAGCTTCTTTTCAAAGCCTCCATCATTGCTCCGATAGCAATGGAGGGTCTCTTGTCTCTGATGTAACCCGAAGAAATACTAACCAAAACATATTTACCACGTGCTCAGGTTACTTTGTGTTCCCGCTTCCCATATTAAAGCCGAAATCACACGCTGAACATATGAGAGCTTAATGTGACTTGAACGATTTTTGACGAAATCGATGTATATTTTACCTTAAAATTTTCAGATATATTAGATTAAATTCCGAAGAAAATGGTTTGAAAAACTGGAAGAAAAATATTTACAATTTTCCCAATATATTCGTATTATATCAGAGGAAATTTGGCAACGCCTGGAGGTTCATACGGCGTTTTTCCTTAACACGGCAGAGCAGTTATCAGTTTGTGTGAAATATTCGAATGAAATTGACACAAATCTGGATGCAAATAACTCGAATTTACGAAATTTCAGCTGTTTGAGCGATGACTGTTGACTCCCATATTCATCTGCCAAATTCAGCGTGTGACTCCGCGGTATAACACAAAATGCCCAGTGGCGTGGCGTGAATAATCGATTATCGATATCTTGCCATTTGAAGCTGTGGTAAAGAATCGATTACTAAAGTGTTCGCTGCAAACACCCTGATAATCGATCTTTTTTCATAGATTTGAGTGGCGTATCAATCGATATATCGCAAAGCACGCCACGCCACTGAAAATGCCGGTTACTTTTAAGCGCTCAGTCGATAGGGAGCGCTTTTTGATTTCAACCTGCCTCAAGAATTCTAGTACAGTGGACTCTCGATATTTCGAACTTCGATAATTTGAAAAACTCGTTAATTCGAAGGAAAGTCTGTCTCCCTTGAAAATCTCTCGATAATTCGAAGAAAATCAATGTATTTTTCTCCCCTCGTTATTTCGAAATTTTTAAGCTGGCGCGGCCCTCTATAATTCGAAATTGCTACGAAAATTCTCTCTGTAATTCGAAGTGTGGGAAGTAAATATGGCCATCCCTCTATAATTCGAAATAAGACGGTACATTCCCTCTACAATTCGAAGTCGTGACGATGCGTTCAAATCGCGCACCAGCGAGCAACAAGATGGCGCAGCATAGAGGGGCCAAAATATTTAGAATAGATTAATATAGGATACCACCATTTATGCTTCTGATGTCAGATCACGGAGGACGATAATCGTTTTTGAGTTAATTTTTTTTAGCAGCAGTGTAGTTTTCTCAAAATTGAAGGTTGAAATTTTGGTGAGCGAGTTCTTTCATCTCAGTCTTCTTCGGGGAACTTAAAAACGCGCCTACATAGAAAACAGGTGAGCGCTTTTCTCATACGGACGAATCAGAGCTTTCCCGCTTGTTTCTTGTGTAGGTTTACCCATGCTCGCCACAGGCGGAGGGGGGTGGGGGAGGGCGTGCGTGAGGAGGGACCGAGGGCCTCCCTTCCATAATTTTTGAATTTTTGAAGCATCTAATATGCAGTTTGAGTCAATTTCGTCATGAATAATTACCAAATGTAAGCGTCTTTCCTTTTTATTCCCTCCGTTCCTCCCTTTTATCTTCCCTCTCATTTGATTCCTCTTTTTCTTCGGGCGAACTGGGGGGGGGGCTCTCTACCCGCCCCCCACCTGGATCCAGTTACGGCGAAATTTAACAAGAAAATAAATGATCTGATACAAAGATCCCTGCCTCATTCATGCTTGACCTCCAGATCAAAGTTTGAAAATCGTCGTTTACTTGGGAGTGACGATGCCGATGTCGAAATTTCGATAAGAGGACTGCCCTGCTACGGAAGAACGCCACAAGAACATTCGAGAGTTGCCAAATTTCCTTCGATAAAATATTTATTTTTGAGTGGAGATATGAGTATTTTTGTTTGAAAATTTCAGGAACTTCAGGTGAAATCGCGAACGGAATTATCTGAAAAATTGGAAGGATAATATTCATAAGTTTACCGGAAAATTCGTGTTTCATCAAAATAAATTTGGCAACGCTTGGAGGTTCATACGGCGTTCTTCCTTAGCACGGCGGAGGAGCGGACACCGTAAAGTGAGGAGGCGGCAACCAACTGTCTCGCGCGGCTTCCGTAGACGCAAGAGACATGGGAGCACAACTTGGAAATTACCTCATCTTCATCAGAGCCCCCTCCCCCTCCCCCTGAACCCC
>NW_017547320.1:854062-982741 GCF_001854935.1 Bemisia tabaci
TTTTTTTTTTTTTTTTTTTATCACACCGAATCGGGTTGGATCAAAAAACGAAGATAAAAACAGTGCAATAAATCGGTTTTTTTATGGTGACTCGGTTGGTGCTTCTGAATCGGATGACTTCAGGTTCGATTCATGTGAATAATTCCGACTGAATTTAGCTCCTTTGTCGTCGATGTTCCTTTTTTCTTCCGTTGGGTCTTCCTTTGCTGGGGTACAAGAAACAAAGCCTCGCGCCCGTATCTCATTGTCGGAAATGTTCTCTCGTTTTTCTTCTTGATCGAGAGGAAAATGGTTCCTGATCGGGTTTTGGCGGTGGAAAAGTGATACGTTTTTACACCGGTTGCCTGAATTTCGAGGATAGTAAAATGCATAAGGTAAATGATTTTTAACAATGTACTTTTTTACTTTATGTTAGACCTCTACATTTGAAAATGACTAAAATGCGGTCTGTGAGCTAATTATTGATATTGATAGACAAAGCTATAGACAAAGAAGATATAGGGAGTATGAAGCGATTCTATTGGTTGAAATGGGTGGTTCCTATAGACTAAGGGAGAAAATGATGGACAAACTATCGGGTTTCTCGTGGGTTGCCGCTAGTTAGTCTATAATCTACCTCCTTTGTCCATTGCAACCACCCGCTTGTCCTACTTCCACCAAGAAGATCTCTCCATGCCTTTTATTGTCTTCTTTGTCTATAGCTTTGTCTATGAATTTAGCTGTGCAGATCAAAGAGAAGTTAGAAAGGTGACATCTCAATGCGAAAATCAATCTTCTTTTTTTTAATTCATCTTGTAAGGTGGGGAGACGGTAATTTTTTGTAAGGGCTGCAGAAAAATAAGCAAAGATAATGAATTGGCAATTTTATGCCAATTTGGAAGTTCTACGATATCATTTTTACCAAATTAATTAATAAGTTTGTAAGGGAAATTTTAGTTTTGTTTCTCTTTTTATACATGTAGGTACAGTCGAAATCCTTTCAGGCCTGTATATGTTGCAGGCAATTGGCAATCGCTGGCAATTTACAAGCCAGTGGTTAATAAATATAGAAAATCATGAAATTCAAAAATAAAAGAACAAGATTAGAGAGCTGATTATCTTACCTATAATGTGAATAGACACTTTTCCATCCTTAAAAACATGGCAGGAATAAGCACACTCAGAAGAACGTGCAGTGAACTCGGTGACATTAGTTGGGTTGAGATCGGATAGGCAACTAAACTAACATCGTGACAAAGCGTAGTGTATCGCAAACAATGAAGGCGCTTCAAGACGAGCTTATACTTTTGAAGACCATAACCCTTAAAAATTGCATTATGCCGATGGGCATTATTGCGATTTATTCAAACAACGTGTGAACCGCTTGCAAAGTGCCGGCTAATTGCCTGCGACATATACATTCAGCAAATGCCATGCAACTGCACGGATTTACTCACGTACATAATTTTATAAATTCTCATTTCGAACCTGGATTTAAACTCGTACATATCCTTATTTTGGAAATTAAGTAACTAAAGAGCCTCTAAAAGAAACCACTTCATCCGTCCTCGAATGATTCACAAGAGCTGTATAGCTATCCCCAAAAGTATTTACTGAAAACGGAAATGCATGTGCAATGAGCATATTGCAAAACGGAAATGCACGTGTTTTCAGAGCATGTGCCTTGAAAAATTGAAAAGATAAAGAGGACAAAATGCGTGGACAAAATCATCGCGCGTTTAAGTTTCATCAGGAAGCCCCCTGCCGCGTCAAGCACAGGATGGTTAAAATCAAAGGCTCCGAATACCATATTTTTTCTATTATATCATAAGAATTTCTCATCCTTTCTTTCTACAGCCCGATTAAATCAGGGGTTGACAGAAGCCTTTGGAACGAGAAACAATTTTGACTGACAGAAGACATTTTGGATGTCAAGTCTCACCCGCGACGCGGCGGCGCCAATGGCGGGCTCTACTGCGAGGGGCGAGGGTCTAAAATAACAAGAGCGCCTTCTATTCCTCCTATATACTATGAAGATATCTCCTGGGCACGAAAAGTTGCAGAAAGACGTAGGATTGGGTATTTTTTGTGCTTCAGTTTTGATATGATGTGTTGGGCATGATTTGTGGAGCAACTATTTGCATAAGATATGTCCTCGAAGTATAAATGGACTACATTTTGCAATTTGGAACTATAAATTCTAGCCCGGTTTAAAAACAACATATCGACGGTGAAACTACCAAACCACGTATCTCGGTTTGCGACGTCGCAGACTTCCTGTCATACTTTATTTTTTAAATGAAAAACTACTTAACATCCAGTCTTGAAAATTTCTGTGATTTTTCCTCTTTGTGCGGAGAAAATTCCGTGAAAATTTCAAGGAATGATATTGATTTGGTCTACTTCAAAAAAATAAAATGTGAGCGTAGATTTTTAAACACCGCAAACGAGATACGTGGTTTGGTAGTTTCACCGTCGATATGCGCCATTAGTTTCCGTATGCACAGAAGTGTTTTTCCAGAGGAGCCAGAATTTATAGTTCCAAATTGCAAAATGCAGTCCAAATGAAGAATGGGCCACTAGACAAGGCACGAATTTAAGCATTTTGATACATGTTTCCTGGTCAAAATTTCACGTAGAGCACGATTTGCACAACGAAAATTACTTAAACCAACTCCTAACGAAAATATTAACGTTTTTATTTCACATTGGTTACGAGGAATTTGAACTGCCCGCTCACAAGAAACTCAAAGCTCTGCGTGAGTCAAATCGCGCATTACAACGGTTTCAGCAAGCTTCTCAATGGAGCAATGTACATTTTCCACCATGTGTCGTTCAAACTACAGGCAATTTGCTATAGCTGAGCCAAAGCGTCAAGATTGAGGTTGCCAGATTGGTATATCGTGGAGACTGTCATGATGACGTTTAGCGCGCGATGTGAATCACGTGGAGCATTGAGTTTTCATGAGCGGATGATTTGAATTCACGCATCAAGAATCATTTAATATCTTCGTAAGGAGTTAATTTCAGTAATTTTAGTTATGTGTATCGTATTTTACGTGAAATTTTGGTTGAGAAACATGTATCAGAATTCTGAAATTTGTACCTTATCTAGTGGTCCATTAAAGGTGCTCTCGCAGTTTAAAAAAATTATGAAAATAACACGCAGCCTTTTGGATCAACGGGAAGGTCCAATTAATATTTTCCACACTAGAATTGCCTTTGGAACATCGAGAAAAGCCAGGCTACTTTAAAGAGCATTCTCTTGCGGAAAAAAATAAATTCAACTCCAGAGGCGGATCCAGCAATTCGGCAACACCGGAGTTCCTCCTTTCAAACCTATTCTAAATAATAGATTCTTGTCTGAACATGGCCCCTCTATGAATCGATATGTCGAGGGCAATTTTTCAAATCAGGCATTTATCAAATGCCTAGGCCGGTGGTCAAATGACAGTTTACGGAATTCTGTAAAATGGCGAGGAGTTCACAGGTTTTCAATATTTTGGGAAGAATAACTCTTCAAATCCGCGAACTCTCCTTGTCCCTTCCTTTTTACATGCCTTTAGTACATTTGAATGTTAAAATTTTGGTATGTGACGTGCTGAAAATTTCATGATAAATATGCATTCCGGATTTTAAAATCGTTTAAAATACTATTGTACGCTGCATATTTTTTCCGAGAATTCTTTCTTACAGGCGCAACGAATTATTTTGTCGAAAATTAGCGTAAAAAATCAAATTTTCAATCTAAGTAAGAATATTTGGCCACTTGCCTAGGTATTTGACAAAATGCCTGATTTTAGTATTTGCCCTCGGCAGATACATGTCCGTAGGGTTAAATAAAGAAGAGACAATGTTGCCAATGGACCACTAGACAAGGTACGAATTTTAGCATTCTGATACATGTTTCTAGACTAAAATTTCACGTAAAATACGACGCTCACAACGAAAATTACCGAAATCAACTCCTTCTAAAGACATTTAATGATTCTTGATGCGTGAATTCAAACCACCCGCTCATGAAAACTCAATGCTCTGCGTGATTCACATCGTGCGCTAAACGTTATCATGACAGTCTCTGCGATATAAATATCTGGCGACCTCAATCTTGACACTTTGGCTCAGCTATAGCAAATTATTTATAGTTTGAACAACACATGGTGGGAAATGAACATTGCTCGATTGAGGAGATCGCTGAAACCGTTGTAGTGCGCGATTTGACTCACGTAGAGCTTTGAGTTTCTTGTGAGCGGGCAGTTCAAATTCCTCGTAACCAATATGAAATAAAAATGTTAATATCTTTGTTTGGAGTTTGTTTCATTAGTTTTCGTTGCGCGAATTGTGCTCTGCGTGAAATTCTGATTAAGGAACATGTGTCAGAATGCTTAAATTCGTACCTTGTCTGGTGGTCCATTTGCTGGATCCGCCAATGCCCCATTGACTCGAATGGAAATTTTTCCTTTGTGCCCTATCTACCCTATCCACTATTCCCAGCCAATAATTTTACGAGAGTGTGACGTAACATGACGACTGAACTTGAAGACAAAGAAAGACGGAAGGCCGTTGTCCGGACAGGGGAATGCCTTCGTAGCTCTGGGAAGGGGCAGAATTCCCAGGGAACGCCGCCACCGTGCGACTGCGGCTCCCAGATGGCCAAAAAATTTCAACTTTTCACCGTTCCCCGACGAGGGTTCGAACGTTTGAATTGGCAACATCGCGCAAAAACCGATGAAAATCGGAGGAAACTGGTGTCAAGAATCCGCGGTTGTACGCGGCGTCCTCTCATGACTCATGTAGCATGTGTGGATGGAGTTAGAGGCACAATGCACTGCGCCCAGGCTCAGGGCAAAGGTCGGCCAACCGTGAAAATCATCATTCTTTGCCACTCCATCTCCAACTTTGCTTGCTTTGCCTATGGTCCTCCATGTTGCCATCTTAACGCTCTTTTTTTGCTCATTCACACTAAAAAAAAAAAATTCTCGGCGTTTTTACCACAGTCCGTTGGTACCTTTACCATCTCACTTTTTTACCAATTATTGGTAATTTTACCGAGACAGACTGGTAAGCTTACCTAAAAACCTGTATTTTTACTGGTTTTTTTTCAGGAAGAATACCACTTTTATTGGTAATCAATTCCCGGTAACTTTGCCATTTTATCTCGGTAATTCTACCACAGTCGATAAAAAATATTGGCGTTTTTACTGGGGTCCAGTAAAATTACCGAGAAAGTTCAATAATTTTACCGGGATTTCTCGGTAAAATTACCAATTCCATAAATGGTAATTTTACCAAGAAAAAACTGGGATCAAATAGAACCCTGAATTCTTGGTAATTTTACCCTTTTCTTAGTAAATACACCGAGATTTTTTTTTCAGTGTTTTGAGGTGGTTTTATTCAGTGATTTCATTCCATGGCCGTCTAAGTTGCGGAATTCGGAACTATTTTGTTTCCGTTTCCTCCATTCTATGACCGCCAAAAGTTCCGGGATTCTTTTTAGATTATTATAAAAGTTCCGAAAAAATTCCGAGAAATGCAGCAGATCCGGAACCCTTCGGAAATTTCCAAAGCTCCGAGAAAAATTCGCAGGAAACTCTCAAAAGAAATTTTGAATCCTCCCAAAAGTCGGAACTATAGTTCCGGGAAATGGGAGTGCTGGTTCTCAGTAGCGTGGCGTGAATTGCGATATATCGATTGCTATGCCATTTAAACCTATGGTAAAGAATCGATTATTAAGGCGTTCGCTGCGAACACCCTGTCTATCGATCCTTTTCCATAGGTTTAAATGGCATAACGATCGATATATCGCCAAGCACGCCACTCTACTGTTGGTTCTATTCTTAACCTGAGCAATACTCGATGAACACTACCTGGGAGACTTTAACACGAAAAAGGAAAAGTAACAAGACAATGATCGAACATTCTCAAGGGCCGTCCATAAATTACGTTATCTATTTCTCCCGACTTTTTGACCCCTCTCTCCCCTTGTCACCTGCATGCTCACTCTCTTCCAGAGTCCCCCCTCCCCCTAAAAATTGCGTCATTTCAAGCGTATCCGCCCCTTTTTAGCGTAGGCGCAGGGCTGTCGCAAACCTTTGCTATAAAGGTTTTCACTGTTTAGAAAAGACTCGAAAATAACGTACCTACAACACATAAGTCTAAAATCCACACCTTTTCTCACTATGATACGGTGACGTCACTCTTTCTTGACCCCCTCCCCCTTTGTCACCGACATGCCACTAACCTCAAGACCCCCCTCCCACCATGGGTAACGTAATTCATGGACGGCCCCTAACTACTCAAATACCTATAAACCATCAGATGAAACTGTGTACCTTGGAGACTTTAACGCAGAGTTAGAAAAGTAAAACAATGGCTGATTTCTCAGACTCGTTAGTTTCGGGCAACAATTTTTTTTTCTTTTTTTCGTAATTTATAAAAGTTATAGGTATATTTCCGGGCAAGATCTATATTGGAATTTGGCTTTAGGGAACTTGAGTCCGCCAAACGTTTCGAGCTGAGGGGGGTAAATTTAGAGAGAGACTAGTTTATCGAAGAACATCCAGGAGGAAGGAATAAAGCCGGGGAGAAGAAAAGAGAAAGTATCATTTCTCAGTATAAAAAACGATGTGACTCTGAGATCCATAAAAAATGATCCGAAGATTTGTGCTTCCTAAGAAGTGCGACTTACATGTTTCTATGGAGACAAAATTGCGGCGATCTTGAGGATAATCGCTCAGATTTTGATGATCCTTGCGATTTTATCGCCAAAAAATCGTAAAAAAAATCGCAACTTAATTTCATAAATCGCACACTGAACACAAATTCTCGGCGTTTTTACCAAGGTCCGTTGGTGTACCTTTACCATCTCACTTTCTTTACCAAGGTCCGTTGGTGTACCTTTACCATCTCACTTTCTTTACCAATTATTGGTAATTTTACCAACACAGGCTGGTAAGCTTACCTAAAAACCGGTATTTTTACTGTTTTTTTTCAGGTAAGAATACCACTATTATCGGTAATCAATTCCCGGTAACTTTGCCATTTTATCTCGGTAATTCTACCACAGTCGATAAAAAATATTGGCGTTTTTACCAAGGTTCAGTAAAGTTACCGAGAAAGTTCAATAATTTTACCGAGATTCGCGGTAAAATTACCAATTCCATAAATGGTAATTTCACCGAGAAAAAACTGGGATCAAATAGAACCCTGAATTCTCGGTAATTTTACCCTTTGCTTAGTAATAACACCGAGATTTTTTTTTCAGTGCACTGTTATTGCCTCAAAAAATCGTAAAAAGCGCAACTTAATTTCATAATATCGCGATTTAATCGCCCCAAAAATCGTTAAAATTGCAACTTAATTTCAAAATATCGTGATTTTTCCGTTGAAAATTACTTTTTGGGTCTCGACTTGACAATCCAGCACCGTATGTAGAAATATCGCGTTTCCCAGCCCCCCTCGGGTGCGGACCTTCATTTCCTCTTTTCCCCCATCAGTATTTCGTGTTCCCAAAGTAATTAATTTACCCCCGACGAGACTCTAAGAGCATGTTCGTGCCTCGGTACCAAACAACGAGCGAATCGCGAACTCCTCCGTTTGAATTTTTTGCAACTGGGAAACGATGAGGTGAAAAAACGAACGAGAATCTGTGCCCTAGGTCGTAAAAATAGCATGAAAATGACCTGACGGCTGGGGTCATTCCATCTTATAGTGCGTGTTGCTTCCGTAGTCGACTGTTTTCGGCTCTGGTAGTGATTCTTGCAAGTTGGCAACACTGTTTTTTCCTCATTTAAATGTAGGTAAAACAATCGATTCTAGCTGTGGCGTGGCGTGCTTTGCGATATATCGATTGTTATGCCATTTAGGTCTATGGAAAAGGATCGATAAACAGGGAATCGATAAACATCCTTCCTCCTGGATGTTTTCGGATAAACTAGCTCCCTCTAAATTTACCCCCCTCAGCTCGAAAAATTTGGCGAACTCAAGTTCCCTAAAGCCAAATTCCAATATAGATCTTGCCAGGAAATATTCCTATAACTTTTATAAATTACGAAAAAAAGAAAAAAAAATTGTTGCCCGAAACTAACGAGTCTGAGAAAGCAGCCATTGTTTTCCTTTTCTAACTCTGCGTTAAAGTCTCCAAGGTATACAGTTTCATCTGATGGTTTTTAAGTATTTGAATAGTTAGGGGCCGTCTATAAATTACGTCACCCATGGTGGGAGGGGGGTCTTGAGGTGAGTGGAATGTCGGTGAAAAATAGAGTATAGGGCTCCCCAAGGATGGGCCTAGGTACACCTATGTCCATCCTAAGCTTAAGAATCGATTCTAGATGACGCAAGCTGCCTCGCCTCAGAATGCCGGTGGCGTGGTGTGCTTTGCGATATATCGATTGTTATGTCATTTAAACTTATGGTAAAGAATCGATTATTAAGGTGTTCATGACATGTGTATTGTCTAAAATGACAAGCCATTTGTCATGATTTTGAGCCGATAAGTGTTGGAGGAAATAGATATCGAAGAAATGTCTCACCCATAAGAGACGCCATTTTACACGAGGACTCCTAGAACCACAATGGAGATGTTGCATGTGCGAGGAATTTGCGATTTGACCATTGATTCTTATGTAAAAGTTCGCGAAAAACACGATGGTGCCTCTGTTTTTCTCTGAAATCAACTCCCAAGCTCAAAAAAAGCTCTCAAGTTGAGGCCAAAATGGAGGGGATATCCCACCCTACCCTGAGAGTCCACCTCTACATCAAGACAAACTTTCTGTGCAAAGATAGGGAGCAAATACATCAGCAGGGTTGCCGTGTTTTCAGTTTTGGAGTCCCCAAATAATGTGGCAGCCCTGTCAATGTATTTGCTCCCTATCTTTGCATGGAGAGTTTGTCTTGATGTAGAGGTGGACTCTCAAGATAGCGTGGGATATCCCCTCCATTTTGGCCTTAACTTGAGAGCTTTTTTTGAGCTTGGGAGTTGATTTCAGAGAAAACCAGTGGCACCATCGTGTTTATCGCGAACTTTACAGGAGAATCAATAGTCAAATCGCAAATGCCTTACACATGCAACCTCTCCATTCGATGGACTAAAATGCCCATTCCTTTTTACGGGGGAGGGGGGAGGGAGTGTTAGTGAATCGTTATGTTTGTTTTTCGGAGTCACCCTGTTCGACAAACAAGAGAGATATTAAGCATAATGCTGTGCCGCCACGAGGCATGCTTTGATAATACGGTAGCGATATGATGGTACGAATAATTATGGTTATTTTATAATTGTAGATTGTAGGTCGTTCCCATTGAGGAGGTAAGGCTGCCAAGGTTAGTCCCAGACTTAGCGGCCACCACTACGGATCTTGCTCCTTGCGCTCGACTCCGTTGCCTCGCTCATTGATTTTATTCGATTTTATTCACATCGGCGGATCTAGCAATTTGGCAACACCGTATTTCCTCCATTTAAACCTATGTTAAATAATCGATTCTTGTAGGGGCACTTGGCCCCTCCAAGAATCGATACATTTCTTCAGGTTTAAATGGAGAAAAGATAGTGTTGCCAATTTGCTGGATCCGCCGATGTTTATTCATACTAGAGTGCCTTTATGGCGAGAGTACCAGTGTTGCCATTTTATTTTATCAAATGATTCCGAAATAATTCCGATTCCCGGAAACATATTCCGATTTTTTTCAAAAATTCCGGGGAAAAGTTCCGAAATACGCCCAGATTTAGTTCCGAAGATCATCAAATTTGATCGAATAACTGGTCAAACTGGCAAAAAACCGCAAATTTCGAGGAAATAGCCGAAAATTCTGTGCGGAAACTGTTTTATAAATATTTACACGGATTTTACTCTTCTACTAAAATAAGTATTATTCATCATACTAAATGATTCGACGATGAAACCACGAAAGTCCAGACTCCAATCGCTGACGTGGTTTAAAAGCTCCGCTCCTACTTAGGGCCGGATTTACATACTTGCCGCCCATGGGCCGCCTGTATTTCGCCGCCCCCTTCTCATTCGTTTTGAAACATCAAGTGAACATGCCGGAGGGGGAGGGGTGCATGAGACGCGTTTACTCGTGTTGGACACATTTTTTGCGAAAGCCCTGTCATCACCACTGGCAAAAATTCACGGAACTTTGCGCGAAAGTTAAGTTCCGTAAACCTATCTCTGTGTGGACAATGTCTTCCATTTATAAGAATTGAACGAAAAATTTATGAAAGAACAAACATAAATGTGGTTCAATAATTTTAACTTCCTCCGCAGCGCAGCGCTGATCGCACTGTGTTTGGCGCAATGCTTGAGGAATTCCTACAGTCTTGTAGGCGCCATGCGTTTCACGCCGACCGCTGCTGACCGCACTGTGATTGACGCAATGCGTGAAGTATTCATGCAGTCTTGTAGGCGCTAATATGTGTTTTTTGCCGACCGCGAGCTTCTCCTTTTCATCTCAAGTCTTCGTCATCATTGCTCTCTGCGCCGCGCCGCGCCGCTCCAGACCGAATTGAGTGTTTGGTTTCTCCCTTAATTCGACTAATTAATGGTGCTGTCCATTGTATCACCGAAGTACGACAAAATTAGAATTTACTATACTCTCAGGAAATGAGAGATTTTGTCGCCTTTTCTTGTTTGCAATTTTTTTTCTGAATCCGATTTTTTTTTATACCTGCGTTTAAAAAAAAATTGAAATATTTGCCGCCATAGGCCGCGGCCCATGTGGCCACCCCCTAAATCCGGCCTTGCTCCTACTTCATTTTTATGTGAGGAAATTAGGAGATATTTTTGTGCAAAATTTTCAGAGAATATTTTTGAAAGGCGAGAAAAAAAAACACGCGACATTTTGTGAGATAATGATGAGAAGTCAGTCCTCATACAAGTAAAATACGCGAGGAACTCAGTAACAACGCAAAAGCACTCCTGTCGCAAACCTGAAAATTTTGGTTCAAAAGATGTCCATGAAAGGCCCTGAAGAATCAAAATGTTGGATTTTATTTATTTATTTATTTTACGGTTGGTACATATATTCCCTTTGAGGGATCGCACAAGTCAGAATTTCAATATCAATACAGTACTGCTTTAGTATACGAATTATGTGCACGGGTAGGCAACGTAGGTCAGTCCACGTCAATCTAGCCGACACTGTCTAAAACTTGTCTCGACTGCGAAGTCTAATTGTCCGTCATGACAATTGCCGAACGGTGTTGTCCATTACGGAAAATTAGCATGGTTCAAGGACTACGTCAATGAGATAGATTTTTCCAAAATGGCAACGTCTGTTTATTGGTTTCATTCCAAGATCAACGGCGGCAGCCAGTCCCCTCGACCTGGGTTCATGGCAGACATCTGGCGAAAAATTTAAGTGTTCTTCGATGTAAATTCAAGGATTCTCAATCCGCAAAATCTTGTCATATTACATCGCCGGGCAAAATGAAGACGCCAAGCGTTCCGTGTGAATGGACCACTAGACATGGTACGAATTTAAGGATTCTGATACATGTTTCTTCACTGGATTTTCACGTAGAACACGATTCTTGCGTTGAAAATTACCAAAATTATAACCTATCTAAGATATTAACGTTTTTATTTTACATTGGTTACCTACGCGAAAGAATTGCCCGATCACACGAAACTCAATACTCCACACGAGTCCAATCGCGTGCTTCAACGGTTTTGGCAAGCTTCTCAATCCAGCACTATTCATTTCCCACCCTGTGTTGTTCAAACTATGAACAACTTGCTACAGCTGAGCGAAAGCGTCAAGATTGAGATTGCCAGATTTTTATATCGCAAGTTCTATTGTTAATTTTCACGCGATTTGACCCACGTACACCATTGAGTTTTCATGAGCGGGAAGTTTGAATTCACGCGTCAAGAAACATTAAATACATTGGTTAGGAGTTGATTTCAGGAATTTTTGTTGCGCAAATCGTCTTCTACGTAAAATTTTGGTGAATAAACATGTATCGAGAATGCTTGAATTCGCACCTTGTCTAGTGATCCATTCTGTTCTTGATGATTCCTCGTTAAAATGTGATTAAAAGGTCTGCTTTTAATACACTATACCGTAGGGTTCGAAGAAATTCAAGAGATAAAAAATTAATGCTGTAACCGAGCGGACGCGTGGAAATATGTTCCTAAATTTCAATTTTCCATTTCATGCAGATACTTTATTTTGTCTCTTAATTGATAAACTCTGCAGAATGTACATTAACCCACCTGGCAACTGCCAGAATAACGTTTAAAAAAATCTGCGAGAACATCACTGCAACGTTAATTTCGACAGAATACATGTGTCTTCACGTTATGGACAACTATCACACGAATTTGTGTAACATATTGCCATCATGGGCGGAACTAGGAACTATTCCGGGGGTAGACAAGAACTGCCGTGCTGAGGAAGAACGCCGTATGAACCCTCAGGCGATGCCAAATTTCCTTTGGTAAATCACGAATTTTCAGAAAAATGTATTAATATTTTGTTTCGAATTTTTCATGTAATTTTGTTTGCTATTTCATCTAAGTTTCTGAAAATTTCAAGGTAAAATATGCATTGCTTTCCTCAAAAATAAACATTTTATCGAAGGAAATTTGGCAACTCTCGAATGTCCATACGGCGATTTTCCTTAGCACGTCCGGTAAGGACACCTCATCGAGGGAGGCATAAAAAAATTCCACTAAAGGGACTGTACCTGCGTTTGCACGACTCCCCAAGCTCCTGGTAGGGTAATTTTCCTACCATGACAGGAGAGTCCGGGGGATTTCCCGCGGAAAATTTTGATTAAACGAGTCGTCTCATCAGGAGCATTTAGTCTTGAGATGTTCTCTCTGATGAATTGCTCCTAAAACAATATGCAAAATGAAAAATATATCGCGCATACTTGGCAAAATCCCTCACATTCCTTGGGAGGGGCCAAGTAGGTTTCTAGAGGTTGGCCGGCCGTGGCCCCCCTAGTTCCGGGCCATTACGTCATCCTAAACAGCTAAGCGATTATTGAGACCCTAAAATTTTCCGAATTAGCAGGCTGATTGTTGAAATTGGTAGAGAAAGTTATAGACAAAGATGACGGAAAGGATATGGAGGAATCCTATTGGTGGAAGCGGGTGGTTGCGATGAACAAAGAAGATAGGTAATAGAACGGCAACCCACGGGAGAACCTATTGTTAGTCCATCATTTTCTCCTTTAGTCTATAAGAACCGCACTGGAAAAAAAAACACATTGGATCTAGAGTCCAGACTCTTAAAAACATCGACAAGAAAAAATACTCTTGATTCAATCAGATTTAAGCTTAAATCAAAAACCAAGCCTCTTAATTTGAGCGGATTTCCTTTTGATTTAAGCTTAAATCTGATTGAATCAAGAGTCCTTTTTCTTGTCAATGTTTTCAAGAGTCTGGACTCTAGATCCAATGTGTTTTTTTTTTTCCAGTGCACTCATTTCAACTAATAAGATCGCTACATACTCCCTATATCTTCTTTGTCTATCGCTTTGGCTATCAATTTCAAAGATTCAGCTCGCTGGATATCACCTCGGTCTTCTCCCAGGAGAAACCCAATCAAGAACCCTCTTCGGCAACCTGTCTCCTGCCATTCTCTGAACATGACCATACCAAATGCGATGTTTCGTCATAATGTCAAGCACGATGGTTTGTTTGGCATTCAGGATCTCCCGTAACGTTTAATTTCTGACGCGATCCTTTCTGGAAATACCAGCGAATCTACGCTAGAAGTCCATCTCTGTTGCCTTTAAAACCTCCCGGGTCCGCTGTTCTATCGGCCATACTTCACACCCGTAGCTTACTATGCTCTTGACGATCGCGTTGTAGATCCTTCTTTTGTTCTCTTTGGAGATCCTTTGGTCCCAAAGGACGCCATTTAACATGGGGATTGCCCTCCTACCCTACATAATTCTGTTCATGATGGTTTGGCTCAATCTTTCATCCTGGGTTAGAAGAACTCCTGAATATTTGTAATTGTCGCAGCTTCCAATTTGCCTCTCATCGTCTAATTCTATGCCTTGCTGATTCCCGCGAAACGGTCATCTTCTCGGTTTTGCTGACATTAACCTCAAGGCCCCATTTCCGATGCTCAGCTACAAACTTTCGAGCCATATACTCAGCATCATATTGATCTTAATGGAGATGTTGCATGTGTGAGGAATTTGCGATTTGACTATTGTATCTGCTTACGTAAAAGTTCGCGAGAAACACGATGGTGCCACTGGTTTTCTCTGAAATCAACTCCCAAGCTCAAAAAAAGCTCTCAAATTGAGGCCAAAATGGAGGGGATATCCCACGCTATCCTGAGAGTCCAAATCTTACATCGAGACAAACTCTCCATGCAAAGATAGGGAGCAAATAAATTAGCAGTGATGCCGTGTTTTCAGTTTTGGAGTCCCCAAATAAAGCGGCAGCCCTGTCAATGTATTTGCTCCCTATCTTTGCATGGAGAGTTTGTCTTGATGTAAGATGTGGACTCTCAGGATAGCGTGGGATATCCCCTCCATTTTGGCCTCAACTTGAGAGCTTTTTTTGAGCTTGGAAGTTGATTTCAGAGAAAACCAGTGGCACCATCGTGTTTCTCGCGAACTTTTACGTAAGCAGAATCAATAGTCAAATCGCAAATTCCTCACACATGCAACATCTCCATTCTACAAATAAAGACCAAAAAACCTCAATGCACGAATTTGTTTTGAGGATTTACTAACTGAAGAGCTTACAGATCATCCAGACCGAAAAACGCGGCGAAGGCCGCGCAATAGTGGATCAAGTCCAAGTCGGGATCTTGGGCGCATGCGCACTCGTCCGAAACCGGTCATGGTCAGCGCATGGTCCTGCGTATTCCCACATTTTGAAACCGCTCCGTTTTGTAACGTTTTTCGTTTATTAGCCGCTGAGCTAACGGAAAATAGCAGATTTTTGAGCGGGCAACTGATAAGGAAGTCTAATCGCTCCTTGAAGATCATGAGAGGCGTCGTCAGTAAGCGACAATGGCGCGCGCCTGGTTCCCGTTGCCTTCAGATCCGTATCGACGGGGCGAATTTAGGAGATTGAACTGCCATTTGGATAGGGTTAAGCAAAACAGCCGCATCTACGTTGCGGTGCAGAGTTTTAAAATCTTGTCTATTCTTTTAATTTGTTTTATGTAGAAAACACACTGGGAGTCCGAAATCTTGAAAACATTGACAAGAAAAAGGACTCTTGATTCAATCAGATTTAAGCTTAAATCAAAAGGAAATCCGCACAACCTAAGAGGCTGGGTTCTTCATTTAAGCTTAAATCTGATTGAATCAAGAGTATTTTTTCTTGTCGATGTTTTTAAGAGTCTGGACTCTAGATCCAATGTGTTTTTTTTCCAGTGCAACCAACTTTAATCGCTTGAAATTTAGTGGAAATAACTGCTTGGTCTCTTTCCCGCTGACACTGAGACTTTAACGCACGGTAGAAAAGTTACATTATACGAAGCAAGTGATACAATTATTTCGACTTCCATGTCGGTAAAAATGCATAACCACAAAAATGAAGGAGCACCTGGTTTCTTTCCCGCTGACTCTGAGACTTTAACGCACGGTAGAAAAGTCATATTAAGAGAAGCACGTGATACAACCATTTCGACTCCTAAGTCGGTAAAAATCCATAACCACGAAAATGAAGGAGAACTTGGTCTTTGTCACATGGACAAAAAAATTCCAGTAATTTTCCCATACTGCAAGGTTCCTTTCCAAAGAGACAAATAGGAGATGGGATTTTGAAACACCGCGATGTAGTTGTAACTCGACGGTGAAACTACCAGACCACGTATCTCGTTTTCGGTATATAAAAATCTCCCCTCGCATTTTATTTTCGTGAAGAAGAACAAACCGATACCATTCCTCGAATTTTGCACAGATTTTTCTTCCCATGGAAGAGAAAATTCGCGGAAGTTTTCAAGAATTGACGTCATTGAGTGGTTTACCATCTAAAAATAAAGTATGATAGGAAGTCTGAGACGTCGCAAACCAAGTTACGTGGTCTGGTAGTTTCGCCGTCGCACAGTGGATCGCGTCAATAGGAGAGGTCGGACAAAATTTGGAAACTGTAAACGCTAATAACTCCGCTTACACAAAACTTTGAGGTTCTAAAAGTGGTTTCACTGGTCTCTTCATGAAATTTTCTTCTGGTAGCACCCCTTGAACTTAAAAATGTGACGAAATACACATCAAAATTCACAGTTTTTGTCAAAAACTTCATTTCCAACCTCTGTAATTTACTCGATCCACTGAGCGTCCTTACTGTTTTGCTTGGCTCTATTTATTTGTCTGAGGGCTGTGCACGTGTAAAAGACTGGTAGTCTCTGAAGGTGGCTCTTGAAAAAGTCATCAGGAACTTGAAACGTTGAGCTTTAAAGTTATAGAAACGGAGGTTCGGAAATCAAATAAATTGCGAGACAAGAAAGTGGCTCCCTGTTGTGAAAGCTCGTCCAAATCTCTGAATAAAATCCGTTTATGGGAAGCCTTAGAATATTGCAAGAAAAAGCAAGCGAATTTGGATGGGCGGTAAAAATTCATAACCACATAAATGCAGGAGAACTTGGTTTCTTTTCCGCTGACTCAGAGACTTTAACGCGAGGTAGAAAAGTTACATTATGCGAAGCACGTGATACAACCATTTCCACTTCTAAGTAGGTAAAAATTCATAGCAGCGACCTGTTAACTTTAAACAGTACCATCTAAGCTGCTTTTATTGTTCAGGTTTTGTTGCAGAGGCCTATATATTAAAAGTTTGGTTTTTCTCCAAAGTAATACCATGAACCACTAGACAAGGTACGAATTTAAGTAATCTAATACCAGTTTCTTAACCAGAATTTCACGTACAACACGATTCGCACAACAAAAAGTACTGAAACCAACTCCTAATGAAGATATTAACGTTTTTATTTCACATTTGTTACGAGGAATTTCAACTGCCCGCTCACAAGAAACTCAAAGCTCTAGGTACATACGTGAGTCAAATCGCGCACTGCAACAGTTTCAGCAAGCTTTTCAATCGAGCCATGTTCATTTCTCATCGTGTCGTTCAAACTATAAGCAATTTGCTATAGCTGAGCCAAAGCGTCAAGACTGAAGTTGCCAGATTTTTATATCGCAGAGACTATCATAATAATGTTTAGCGCGCCATGTGAATCACGTAGAGCATTGAGTTGTAATGAACGGGTGGTTTGAATTTACGCATCAGGAATCATTAAATATCTTTGTAAGGAGTTGATTTCGGTAATTTTTGTTGTGCGCATCGTGTTTTACGTGAAATTTTGGTTACCAACAATTGGTTTTTAGAGCAGATTTAAGTGATCGTACTTTAACGCCGGTTAGAAACGTTAGTGTGGACTTAACACGTGATACAACTATATTTCGACTTCTAATCAGGTAAACTTACATATCCACAAAATGAGGGAGAACTTTGTCTCTTCTCCGCTGACTCTGAGACTTCGACGAATGGTAAAAAAGTTGCATTACGTGAAGAACGTGATACAATTCTTTCGACTTCTAAGTCGGTAAAAATGTATAACCACAAAAACGAAGGAGAACTTGGTTTCCTTTCCGCTGACTCAGAGACTTTAACGCGTGGTAGAAAAGTTACATTATGCGAAGCACGTGATACAATTAATTCGACTTCTGTGTCGGTAAAAATGCATAACCACAAAAAAGAACTCTGTTTCGCTGACCCAGAGACTTTGACGAAGTGTAGAAAAGTTGATGAAGCGAAAATTTAACCATTTTGAATTGAAAGTAGGTAGGTAAACTTACAAATCCACAAAATAAGAGAGATTTTGGTCTCTTTTCCGCTGACTCTAAGATTTTAGCGCAGAGCAGGAAAGTTAGGTGGAATGAAGCACGTGGTACGAGTATTTTGACTTCCAAGTAGGTTAAATCGCATATCCACGAAATGAAGGAGAATTTCGTTTCTTTTCCACTGACTTGGAGACTTCGATTAACGGTACGCAAAACAAGTAAATCCGCTTTTTCGCTAATTTTAATTCATTTGCTTGCAACTTCCGCCAATTTCTTGGATTATAGACAGGCCCATTGAGCCTACAAAGGTCAAGCTAATTGAATCAGTGAGAACGAAAACATACCAACTCGAAAAAATGAAAATTATCGAGACACACACAAAACTGCACAGTAGGTGAAGAAGTTAGTCTGAGTAAAATATTTTTAATTTAGCAGGACAGTATATGGACGTATTTCTGTCAAACGGAACTAAGCGCCAAATTGAGTTCCTTTTGAAGATTTTAGAATCCCGGATAGCGCGTTCTGTCAAACGGACCTAAGCGCCACGGAAAAGCATTGCGAGTATGGAGCGAGCATCGCGTTCCGCAACACCCGCCAATCCAAGCCCCCCTCTCCTTTCCTCCCCCTGTGGCGCTTAGGTCCGTTTGATAGAAATACGTCCATATGTACTGAAGGACTCCTTAAAAGTTCAAACTGGAACAGATGCGCTAACGTCAATGACCTTTGCGAAAATTGGCTGTCTTTAATGAAAATGAAGCATTTTCGAGTTACAGAGTTAGTGTGTCTTCGTTCTCACTGATTCACACGGAAAACAAAATTGCTGATTCAACAATTCAATTGCTAAAAACAGTGAGTGCAATGTTTCAACGCAGATTTTACAACAAAAAAATGCTACTTTAACCACCCCCGTGGTTAAATTAGTTTACAATGTGGTTAAAGTAGCATTTTTTTGTTGTAAAATCTGCGTTGAAACATTGCACTCACTGTTTTTAGCAATTGAATTGTTGAATCAGCATTTTTTTTTCTGTGCAATTAAGATTGGATTTTTCAGTGCTCTCGCTTCCCTGTAAAATTTATTTTCTGACATTTTCCATGTTTATGTTTCAGGCTCTGCTTTCACGATCTCTGCTGACGGCGTTAGCGACGCTGTCGACACTCCCCTTCTCGGCGAGCACCCTCTACCGAAAGACCCGAGAGGATCAGTACTACTACCGTCGCTACGGGAACAGCTACCCTTCGGCCCACGGCGGCGCCGGCGAGGACGCCCAACCCCGGCAGATCCCCAGCCCCAAGTACATCCCGGGCTCCAAATACCCCACCGAGGGGCAATGGGTCAAACTGGACCCCATCGACTACCACTACCCCAAGCCGAGCTACGACTCCAACTCCGGCTTCCGGCCCAACGACTCGCCCTACCCGGACTCGAGGCCAAAGTTCTTCCAATCGGACCACCGCTACTCCCCCAGCGGGCACAGTGGCTACCCCTCCGGCCCGTCATCCTACCCCTACCCCTCCGGTCCTTCCTCCGCCTACCACCCACCCTCCGGCCCTTCCTCCGCCTACCACCCATCCTCCGGCTCGTCGTATCATCATAGACCCTCTGTCTCCGGCTCAGGTTACCCGTACAACTCGGGGTCTTGGAACTCCCACCATGGGATCTCCTCCTACGGCTGGGACAAGCGGCCCGCCGACTCGCTCTGTGGGGTTTGCCCCGGGACTTCCGGGAGTACGGGCGGTCTGGGGGGTGTGGGGGTTTCCCCCCAAAGGGGCGAGTACCGCGGCAACGGGTACGACAACCTGAGCCCCGAGTGGGCGATCCGCCAGATGAAGCACCACGGTGGGGGAAGTTACTCGCATTCGCCCCGACCTCAGTGGGACAGTTGGAACAAGTACCCGCCTCCTGCGGACTACAACCGGGGGACCGACGATCGCGGAAACGCTGGGAGTAGCTGGAGCTCGGGGTCTGGCTACGGGGGGACGAGCGGTGCGGGGGTGTCGTCGTGGGGGGACAAGCGCCCCGATCAGGATCGGCGCCCCTACTCGCCGCGCCCTTACGACGACCGGAAGGGCATCTACCCGGTGAAGTCGACCCCAGGGACGGGCTACTGGGACAGCCACCCGCCGCGGGAGATCGGCTGGGACCCGGAGGACGGCCGCGTGGGCGTGGTGTCCGGCTGGATCGGAGGGCAGAAAGGGGGCAGCAAGGGGGGCTACAAGGGGGGCTACGACGACTACGATCGGAAGGACGGCGACGTGGGCCGCGTGACGTCGGGTTACGTCTTCGTGCCGAACGCGATCGAGGCGAAGCCGTGGGACGCCACGACGAAGGGCTACTCCAAGCCCGCCAACTGGGGCGCCGGCTACGATCGAGACTACGCCTCCAGGTGGGACTACAACGCCCCCATGTCGCATGACAGGAAACCTCAGGGCTACGACCACATGCCGGACAGGTTCGACAGAAGACCGGATGGATGGGACGCCAGACCGGGAGGCTATGACACTAGGCCTGGCGGGTATAACACTAGACCAGGTGGGTATGACACTAGACCAGGTGGGTATGACTCTCGGCCTGGCGGGTATGACAGTAGACCTGGAGGATATGACAGTAGACCAGGGGGATATGACAGTAGACCAGGGGGATATGACAGTAGACCGGGAGGGTACGATACCAGGCCAAGTGGATACGATACAAGGCCTGGAGGATATGACTCCAAACCAGGTGGATATGATGCCAGGCCTGGATTCGACAGGAGACCAGACGGGTACGACAGAGGGTCGGAGGGCTGCAGGACAGGTTGCGGACGGCCGGGTGACACACTCCACGGACATGATTGGCGAGAGAGCGGAACCAGTCAGGATGGATACCCTTCCAAGAGGTTAGTTTGTTGATACCAAAAAGTACCAGTTAATGGACATTTCAATGGAATGTAGGGCTGGATTTGTTGGAATGTTAATTTCAGACGTTGTGCAACGGTGCACTTGGGTGGAAAGATGCAAGTATTGCACTTTTCAGCGGACACTTCCTTGCAAGCCAGTCGCTGCGAGTCCTAGTTAGCTAGAATGTAACGCCTCAGTTCGCTACCGTTCTTGTTTCAATCAAATAAAAATGAATGTTTAGATTCGACATACTCTAAATGTTTACTCTAAAGTCCAACAGGATTTACCTACTTGCCGCCCCTTTTTCATTCGTTTTGAAACATCAAAAAAAAACCATCAAGTGAACGTGCCGGTGAGGTAGGAGCGCAAAAGACGCGTTCACTCGTGTTGGACACATTTTTTGCGTATGCCTTGTAAATACTACTAGCGAAAGTTCAGTTCCGTAAACCTTCTCTGTGTGGACAAGGTCTTCCATTTATAAGAATTGAACGAAATAATTATGAGAGAACAAACATAAATGTGGTTTAATATATGTAATTTTAACTTCCACCGCCGCGCCGTGCTAACCGCAATGTGTTTGGTGCAATGCGTGAAGTATTCCTACAGTCTTGTAGGAGCTATTCGTTTCACGCCGACCGCTGCTGAGCGCCCTGTGTTTGACGCAATGCGTGAAGTATTCATGCACTCTCGTAGGCGCTAATATGTGTTACATGCCGCCCGCCGCGCCAAGGGCTTCTCTTTTTCATCTCAAGTCCTCGTCATCATTGCTTTCTGCGCCGCGCCGCTCCAGGCCAAATTACGCGTTTGGTTTCTCTCTTAACTCACCTAATTAAAGGTGCGCAGTCTTTTGAATCACCGAAAAACGACAAAATTAGAAATTAATGTACTCTCAGGAAATGAAAGATTTTGTCGCCTTTTCTCGTTTGTAATTTTTTTTCTAAATCCGATTTTTTTTTTTTTTAATACCTACATTTAAAAAATCGCAAAATACGTCGCCATGGGCCGCGGCCCATGTGGCCACCCCCTATATCCGGCCCCGATGAAATGTTCACACAGTACCTACGTCTATATTTTTCATTTCATGACTAATAAGATATATAGGTAACAAATAAGTTTCAGGTTCCAGAGTAAAAGTTGTTCCACTATGCGTCTCTTCAAAAGAAGTCCTTTCATTATTATTGCAAACATGGTGCAGCTCCGATTTTAATTTAAGTATAATTACTTACCTAAAGTAAAACAACTCTAGTAAAAGTGAGTCAGCCTCACATCAGGGTATATTTCATAAACGATCCTGAGTCAGACTGATTCAGACTGATGTCAGATTGATGTCAGCCTGAATCAGTCAGACTCAGGGTAGTTTATGAAGCATAGCCTGGCATCAGGCTGACTCGCTTTCCCTGGTAAAAATTGGCAGTAGAATCTGTGTTCCAAAATACCATAGACCTAAAGCCGGCTGTAAGATTTTCAATAGCTTCTATAGCCGGATGCACAATATCTTAGAGCCTTTCATAGCCGATGGCGATTGAGCAACAGCCAGGCGATAAAGTGTATGCTAAATGTTACTAATAACGGATGCTAGGACTTATTGAATTCGTGGACTACCGCTCTATTTTTGGGCCATAGTATCTTGATTTATTTTGCGCGGAAAGCTGCGTACTTTTGAGGGATGCCTGCCATTCCTAATATGTTGGAGCGCCTTCAATTTCGTATGATACTGTGCAATACCTCTGGTGTGAAATAGTTGCTTCAAGCGCCGTGGCACGCTGCGGCGCGGCGAGCTGGTAGCCAGCGCGAAAAGCGCAATAGCGCCTACAAACCTAACAGGGATACTTCAAGCATTGCGCAATGCGTGAAGTATCCCTGTTAGGTTTGTAGGCGCTAGTGCGCGCTTAACTCTGGCAGCACGCCGCTCCGCTCTGTATTAGGCTCCAATATATAATCTCGCGGAGTCACCGTTTTTCAACCCAGGATTTTAAAATGTTTGCACATCCTGTATGGATTATTCTCATTTTAATTGATAAAATTAAATATCGACGGTGAAACTACCAAACCACGTATCTCGGTTTGCGACGTCGCAGACTTCCTGTCGTACTTTATTTTTTAAATAGAAAACTACTCAACGTCAATTCGTGAAAACTTCGGTGATTTTTCCTCTTTGTGCGGAGAAAAATCTGTGAAAATTGTAAGGAATGATATTTATCTAATCTCCTTCAAAAAAAGTAAAATGTGAGAGGAGATTTTTAAACACCGCAAACGAGATACGTGCGGTCTGGTAGTTTCACCGTCGATATGTATTAAAGGAAAATATAATGTGTGTTTTGTAAATATTATGGTGGTTCCGTATCAAACTTAATGATTTCCAAAGCGCACGAATTTCTACAAAATTTCTTATAGCCTTTCATAGCCGATGGCGATAAAGTGTAAAACCCGGCTGTATACTTTTTTTATCGCTTCGTATAGCCCGGCTGTATGATTTGCTCCGCTTTCTACAGCCAGCTATATGATTTTCTATTGCCTTCTTTAGCCGGCTATAAGAATTCCTATGGTATTTTGAAACGCAGCTCCTATCGCCAATTTTTACCAGGGTTCCCTGGGGGAAAAATTTCAATGTGAAAGAGTGAATGAAAAAACTGATTTAAAAAAAATGTATTGTTTGTTTCCTCTTCCATCTGTCCCTGAACTGTATGCTTCTGTTCTCCAGGCCAGACCATTCCTTCCCGCCTTCAGGCCCCGGCAACTATGACAGCTCAACCCGATTCCAAAATGACAGACTGCCAGCTCCTACTCCCACCCGATTCAATGGACACAGCGGTATCGGAGCATCGACAGAATATGGATACGTCTACAGAGGCTCCTACCAGCAGGACAGAGACCAAGTTGTTTCCACCACTATTTCGTCGCTTCCTGTCTCCACTACCATTGTCCCATCAACAACCCTCCCACCGGAGTAAATAAGATACTCACCCCAGTTGCGGCAATCATGTAAACAGCGATTTTATCGGTGGCAATTCAACGCGATATTATTGGATTAAAAATTGCGATTTATCGCGATTAAATACTATACACTGCAATTTTTGGTTCTATGAAATCGCGATCAATATTTGTCGATAAAATCGAGATTGAATCGTCGTATATCGCGATGGATTGCCGGGCGATAAAATCGCGATAGGATCGAGGATAATTGCTCAGATGATGACGATCCTATCACGATTGGTCCGTTGAAAAATGATACCCAAGTAGCATTTTTAAATGTAAAAGTTGCAACAAGTTGGAACAATGTTGGAATTAGTTGCAACAAAATTGCAACTTTCGGTCAACTTTTGGTCGATAAGTGCCGATTTTCGGCGATCTGATCGGAAGACAAAGTTGCAACCTGCTGAGATCGCAAAATTGCTGAACCAAAGTTGTTTAAAATCTAAAGATAGGCAACCAGCAATACTTTGAAGTTGAAACATGTTTCAACTTAATTGCAACTAGTTCCAACAATGATAGCTCCTTCGGGGGAGAGAGTAGGCAATCTGTACATCAATCTATTAGTTGCAAAAATCAAAAAATTTTGTCGCAAGTTGTTGCAACCTCTGCTACTTGGGTACTTGGGCAATAACCTGATTTGCTCACGTCAACGGAGAAACTAGAGATACCTATGAATACTTATCTCGAATGGCCATGTTGCAAATTTCCTGTCATATTAAACAAAGAGGTTGAGAAAGAATTTTCTAGGGGTTGAGGGGTTAAGAAGAGATGAGCTAATGAGCGGGCGTATTTCGGTCCTTGGTGAAAACAGGGGCAGACCAACGCTTTGAGAGGGTGCAGGGCAGGGACATCTAGATGTTGTAACTGCCGGGGATTTGGGGGAGTCGTCCAATCATTGAGGGTGCAATGCGACATGTCTCTGAGTCTGAGTTCCTGAATCTTAATCTCTAATCAACTGAGGCCTAGAGTAATTGTATACGGGAGAGTAATGCCATTTCTGTGCCGCTCTCTGATTGGCTCATCAGTTTTAGCCTATCATGGAGCTCCAAAGTTGGCCCCATGTGAATACCTAAATCCAACCCAGAGGAATACATATTATCGGCTGAGAAATGAATGATAATCACACTCAAAGCATAATTGTCGGCAAAAATATCCATTAAAGGTCGATCCGAACTCAATTCAGAAGTTGATCATAAAAAAATTTCTGTCACATCCAAAATCACGTCTAGAACTTTGTAGAACTTTTCCGCCATCTTGTTTGTTTACATTGGTCCAACTTTGAGGCTTCATGATAGACGACCAATCAGAGAGCGGCTCACTTTTTCCGCAGTAAAAGGATTGAGAAGGCAATATCTCCCGTATACAGATACTCTAGGGAGGCCGTTGTTTTCTTTTAACCATTAGACCTCTTTTACCATCATTACCTCCTCTTTACTGGTCTTTTAGCAACGGATTATTAAATTAATAGAATTACGTTTTTCCATTACTATTCAGTCTCATTCTTTAAGAAAGAAAAAAAAAAACAATTGATATGTTTTACAACTTCACCTCCAATTGTTTATATTCATGTTAAAAGGAAGTATGTGCACAGGGATTGCGTATGACATAGTTCCTTTTAGCATAAATGCGTCCAATTTTGAAAAGGGAGGCAATCGAGTAATCCTGACATTCATTAGATTTTTTCCTTGTATTATTAAACTCTCAATTCACTTAATTTTTAATTTAAAAAAGTGTTGATTTTTTTTTAAAAAAAAATAAATAAATAAATAAAAAATGAGCAGAAATGTTGAGCCATTACAATTAAGATAAGTGTTATTCTACCTCTACCAATGGTATTTTCTGAAACCTTCAGTTTTGGCTTAATATTCAAGAGCTCAAAATTTTCTTCGTCATATCATACCACCAAACTGAGGAAGGATCTTAAATAAAGTAGGTATTTCCCAAAACTCAAATGACGATGATACTGGGGTACTTTCTATCCGATAGATTCGTCACTGAATCGAAGGCTTATCTGCAAGGCACATTGAGCCGTTCCTTCACACCTTAATCCCACCGGTACATTTAAGTGATGAAATCTATGGAAGGAAATGAAACTTTAGTTTTTAAGAATTGCTACAATGTTTCAGTTTCACCTTTGATAGATAGAATTTAAGTTATGACATAGAAAGAAAAATGCATACGAGCGCAACAGTTCAAACATTCCTCTTAAAAGAATACATCTAGCTGATCAAGAAAGAATCCTCATTTAAAAATTAGAAGTATGAAAAAATTATATAAAGATAAAATAATTTGCCTGAAAATGTTTTGATCGTTTATACGTTTAGGGCACCATGGAGGGACCTAGAGTAATTACATATCAATGAATTTACAGTATTAATTGATGTAAATGTGAATTGACTTGAGACAAAATAAGACTAAATCCATATATATTATGATTTTGCCCACATAGTGTCATCGTAAACTCACAATGAACGAATTACTTGTGTTAAAAAAAAGGAAATTTTGGAACTAAATTCTTTGTTGGTTACTTAGAAGCAGGAAATGGGATTAGATTATTTCTTTCATTTTAAGTAATAAACTTGGAACCAAAGTTCCTAATTTGTTAATATTTCATTAAGCATGAACTGAGGTTCTGTATTGGGATCTTAAAATCCTCCTTTCATATTAATTTTTCTGAGGATTAAATGGATTGATTCAAGATAATGTCTTTTGAAGATGATTTATTTCTCCTTCTCTTTATTTTTCTTTTTTTTTTACAAAAAATACAATATTTATTTTTCTAAAATGTACAGCTTGATAATTAACAGTGATTGGTATACTGCTAACAAAAATAAAATTTCTGCTCAAATTGTTTCTATTTTTTTCTCCAGTAAATTTAGATTTGGTGATTGGTTGAGCCTCGATAATTTCATTGTTTCACTCTTAGATAGTAACATATGCTGAATAAAATTGTCATTGGCCGACATTCTAATCTTGCTCACAAGCAGATAGAGCACTTGTACTCTCCCTTCCACGGTAAAATTTGAACTTTATGACGATGAATAGGTCTAGTTCAGATAGAGACTCAAGTGCGAAAAAATGTTCAGAGGTTCTCAACAATACCAGTTCTACACGTATGTTTTCTCTTTATCGAAGCCCTCTGTCGATCAATCTATGGTGCTAGTTTTCTGTTACATTTTTTTGTGAGAGAAATTGAAAACAGCCCCTTCATAGCTATCATATCTAGGCATAAAACAGCCTGAAAAGAGATGAAAATTAAAGACAGTGTTGACAATGTTGAAAGTTAACATTCAGACCTTTGAAATTAGTGAGTGAAAACAATACATACATATAATAAAGCTAAATCAGAGACTGAAACTCAAGCAAAATAAACATTTTTAATGAGCACTGATTTCAATATTACTGGGAGTTACATGTTGCAATTGTAAAATTTTACTCCCTTCGATGAAAGTTTTTAAGTACAGGAGTGGACTTCAATATAAAGAAGATAAAGACTTTTGTTGATCCTGCTTGACAGGTTTTTTGGCTTTCATATCTTTTCATATAAAGGATATGATATTTCCCATTGAATCTTCAAGGAAGGAACATACTTTAAATCTTCCTACTTTCGATGGATGTGGCCTTTCCGCTAAGAAAAGCTGGAAAAAGGATGATAACTAAAACGTTGTTTTAATTGGAAGGAATTATGAAGGGCAAGCAGAAGAAACACTATCCTACCCAATCTAATTCCTTGTACCTAACAAATAATGGAATGATTTAGCGTCACCATATGTAAAACCTGTTCCACATACCTAGGTGGATATTCAACCATTTATTAAAAAAGAATCTAAAAATTTGGGGAACTGAAAACTGTAGCCAGATGTTCATCACAAGGCCAAAAAGGCAAGAATAAAAACTAAATCAGCAAGTTACCACCCGTGAAAGGGAAAAGTTGTGGAGACAAAGCATGCAACTTCAACTATTTTTCAGATGAAAGAATCTTAGAGACCCCATTCAAATTTTTCTTTGCTATAAAAAGAATGACTTTGACTTAAAAAATGAAATTTACTACACTTGTTGATAAAGTATCATTCAGGAATGAATTTCCATTCATTTGTCAAATTATCATCTTCCTTCGCTTAAAACTCAGGAGACACAATTTTGATTCTTTGAAACGAACAGGATCAACCTGAGGGAACATTTTCCGCAAAAATTCTCAACGTATCATTCAGTAAAACTCTGTTGAACATGCACTTACATGCACTACTTCCACTAGGAAGGAAGTAGATAAAGAGTAGATTCCACAGAATACATCTGAAACTAATCAGCAAATATACTGCTTGACCATGGCGTGCAAGAACCTGGACTTTCTGAGGTTAGTAGCTTCTCGTTTAATTTCTTCATTGTTGTTAGTATTGAGTTCCAAAAGACCTATCACTTGCAGCTGAAAAATTAAGATAATATTTTATTAGTTTGCATGACCAAAAATGAAAAATCATTCTAGAGCGATTAACAAATTCATGAATTTCTGAAACACAGAAAAATATTCAAATGGTAACTGGTGCTCTTCATCTAAAATAATTTTTTTCTACTCTGTACTTCTTACTTATTACACCCTACACTACCTCATACTCGATTGCAGATGGTGCGGCTGCAAATGTGATCAATCACTATTCATGTTCTTCAGAGACAATTTCTACAACAAAGATGGTACATACAATGAAAAAACTCAGCGCCAGCTAAACTGAATTGTTTTTTTAATGTTATGTATGTTCTTTATGTTCTTTTTGTGCCTTCTGAGGACAATACGCTTTCAAAATCAAACTTGCTACATCCGAATATTGAGAAACGCTGGGTTGAAGAATGAATTTAACAGTATTTTAATGCGCACTTTCTTGTGAAAATGAGGCACTACTACTGTGATACCCTGTGGGATGTGCTGAAATTGTTGCAATACTCCAACATACACTGTTAACACTCAGAGGAAGTTTGATTCTTTCCGACTACTATTCAGAGTTGCCATAATTTCTTCACCTTCAGATTTCCTGAGTTTTGCTTTTCCATAACTCCAAAAATTTTCAATTCTCCTACTTTCCCTGACCTCTGAACAAATTTTCCACTTTCTCTCTTTTTCTTTTAAGTGCGCTGACTTTCGCTAAACTTTTGACAAAATTTCCTTGATTAGAGATCAAATTATGGTAAAAGGCATTTAGTGGCTGGTTAAAAGATGACAAGCCTTAAAAATGACCAGAGAGGGTAATCAGTTGGAAGATCAGTAATATTTTTAGTGATTAGCAGATGTGTCAAAAATTCTATAATTTTACCCATGAATTCCCTGACTTTTCCTGTCGTCGCTAATTCCCTGACTTTCCCTGATTTTTCGGCAACCCTGACTATGTAATTCAAATGCAGGTAAGGGGCGCTTTCCTCGATCACCAATCTAGTGATAATGAATTTCTACTCGATACAGATGTTACTATACTATAAAATTTACTTTTCAGCCCTGCTTTTTCACAAAATTCACATACAAAAAGTTCAATTTTTAAACTTATCATGCTCAGGAGATCTTAAAGACCATCAAAAAAAAAATAACACAATTTTACCAGCACTGAATTTCTTCTCAGTCTGTGCCAAAAAAAGAACTGTAAAATTAGAATTTCAAGTCTTGTTACTCTCATAGAATGCCACTAACTTTTATAAACCTTTGTACTAACTTTAATCAAGTTATGAGAGCTGTACAATTGAACTTTATACTTATTTGAGATCTTCTTTGTCTATCAGAGTCGTTACCAATGTCCCCATGACACTAAAATAATAATAAATAATCGAGGTTTTTCATACAAAATCTTATAATCTTTTCTTCAAACAGAGCACTAAGGAAACCACCAAACTTTAAGCTACCCTGATATGTAGGAAACTGGAGTCATGAAACACTCTCTCAAAATGCAGGTTTCATAATAAGTATACTTAACAGGTTTATTTGAAAAATTCAAGTAAATCTGCAAAATTACTAGAAAACCAAAATTGGTACTTACCGCTTGCTTTTTACGGTTGTATTGGTTGTGTTTAGTGTGCAAATTGATTAGAAACTCTAAAATATTGTTATCCCAAATGTAATTGTAATATGAGTCCATAGCATCTGAACAATTATTTTCAGAAAGGCACTTGAAAGCCGTTGCGTAATCTACTTCCTCCAAGAATTGGCACAACACAGCCGCCTAAAAAAAGGAGACAAATTAGATTCTTTACTTTTCTAATAAGTACACTTGACATTATTGTTTTGCATGTTAACAAAAAAAAACTGATCAGTTTTCTGTATCTTTTGAGTGCTACAGACCTAACCCCTTTACTAATGACTGAACATAATTTTCTCTGAAAAAGTTATCTTTTTAAATTCATATTTTTATGCATTCATTATTTTCAAAACACAGGTCCTTGAAATCAGGAGATAGACTAATCCACAAACGCAATTAATAATGACTGATTCCCATCTATTACAGAATATTTAAAATTATTTTCTGATGATTGAAGTTTCACAAAATGGCACTTGCATTCTCTCATTACTTAGAATGTTTTTCTAGCATTAGTATTGGCATGGTGCCTGCTTTTTGGCTCGAAATTATAAAAACAAATTATAAATACAAATTAGATAAAAAACTAATAATCAAAAAATGAACAAAATCATGCCTAGAAAATAATTGACGTTAAGGAAAGTTTAGAGGCTGCACTCACTGGTATGAAAACGTATACAAGGTAAGCACAAACCTGAGTGTAACACTGCAACGACATACATGCTTTGATCATTCGCTTAAAAACAGCGTCTTCGACTAGAGTTCGTGTCAGTGGCCGACTAAAGAAGTCAGATACTGAAATTATAGATTGAAGGTAACATTTCAGCGCGGCTGCATGGTGACCATTACCTACCAAACCAGGAAGCACAAAATTAATGAACTATATACAAAAAACTTTTGGACAGATATAAAAAACGCCTGACTCTTTGATCTGCAGATCATGGTGAACATGAGACCCCCCAAAAATTTTGAGGGAATTTTTCAAGGTTGATGACCTTAATTTACAATACTCATTAGAAATTTATGATAAATTCAAAGATTTTGGCAGATATTTTGATAAATGTTTAGATATTTGGGAGAATGATAGGCATCAGCAATCTGTTTTATGGAACTTCCTGCACCTTTGATTTTAACTGACTTGATTGATCATTCACTCTAGATGTGATTGAGAGTTGAATTTGCCTTAGGAAATTAATACATTTTACAGATTATTTCATACTTGTCACCAGAGAACACTGCTAATTACTTGTGTTACATATAGGGCTGACATTCACATTTTACATTAAATTTGAGCGTTTTCGTTTTCATAAACTGGTTGAATAATTGACGAACCACAATAATTATGCAGTGTATAACTAGATATTTTTTAAAAAAATTAAATCTAAATCTAGATCATTGAGTTACTTGCTCACTCGACACAGGAAAAAAATTCAAGAAAACGAGAAAAACCGAATTCAATAAAAAATTCTCCAAGAATAGCAAATGTTTTTTTGACACATAATATTCAGTTTCCAAAATAAGCCCACAGAAAATGAAACTTATTGGTCCTTCGATGGTACAATATGAAAGTTTTTAAACCACTTGAGTACTTGTTTGAGTTGGATGCTTTTTAAAAAAAACAAATTCATACCTATCGATTCAATATAAAATGAAAAAAAAAGTATGAAGAAAAGATACACGTGGCTCTAATGATCACTTCTTTCTGATGACATTTTTTCCAACTTGCGCAGTTTTCTGAGGAAACGATTCATTTGAAGGTGAAAGATTCTAACAGCAATGTTGTTTTTCACAAATGTATATTCTAACAAAAATTAATACAAAACTCAGCTGAAAAAAGAAAAAAATGGGAAAGAGCACTTACTGAAATTGACATCTCCTAATAATTTGAGCCACACCTCATTGTTAGGATAGTGTCGAAGTCCTGACTGGAGTAACTGAACTAGGACTTCATCTACTAACCGACAGCTGTATGCGTTTGCACTAAAATGAAAAAAAGTAAACAGGATAATGAACACAATCCAAAACAATTTATTAAGAAATTGAATTTGACACTGACGAACTGATGAACACTGATGAACGGCTGAAGGACTGATACTAAAAAGAGTGGGAGAAAAAATATTAGATGCATCATAGGATTTAATTTTCTGTTTCCACCAGATTCCTCTCTCATGAGCGGGTGAAACCTTCTTTATAGCTGGTACTATTAAATGTGAAATAAACTATGTACAAATTGCCAGTCATTCTTGAATAAATTAAGACAAGTAGTAACAAAGTAAAATTCCTAGAGAGTGATTTCAGATAAATTCCATCAATTCAATTTGACAAAAACTTCTGCAGTTAAAGAGATCAATTAAATTTATTAATTTAGAATACAAAAACAAAAGATTAACTGTGGTCAGTTTTTACTGGTTGAAATTGAGTATTTGAGATTAGTCAGGCAACGTAGAAATTTAAAAGGTTCAGTTTGGAGAAATAACTGATTTGAGGCCAAGAACTTGATTTTCAGTTTTCGATGCTTAACGCTTCCTAATAATCTCTAGAACATTGAGTTCAAGTTTTAAATCTAATTTGTATTACATACGATGCTATGAGCGTTCAAAATTAATCTATTTGAAGTGAGCAGCAGCAATAAAAAACTTAAATCGCACTTTTTTCAAATCTAGATTGTTGCGTTCTTCAACTTTGAAATGCTCTCTGGGAGTCAGTTTCCAGAATTTTCGGGTACTCTCTGGCTAAATGATGCAAAATTAACTCTTTCACATGACTCAATCACATTTGACTTCTTTGTTTTGTTCATGTTAGGCCGGAACAAAGGATCCTGTTCTGACTAATGGAACTTGATGCAAACGCAACATTGTTCTTCATGATATGAATATAAATATATGAGAAAGTCTTGAATTAATTTGATAACTATGGATTCAATTAACCAAAACAGGAATAAATTCTCCCAAAGAGAAGGGGGAATGCTGGTCAGGTAATTGTAAAAGTATTTCCGTGACAACACTCATATAAACTGAAAGGCACCACTAAAAGAAACTTTATGAGGGCATTGTGATTGAGAACTTATTCCTTGCACAGAACTAGATTGAATTATTCTACCTTGGTGAAATATTGGTTAATAATTTAAGATGGAAAATGGATACATACTTGCTGACACTAGCCGGCCAAAGCACTGAATACTGCGTTATTAGTTCTACACCTGCATCATCCCTGAGCGCTGTATGGAGCCTCGCCAAGAGTGCAGCAACAAGGGATATGACTGAGGGGTCTCTCAGCCGTGTAAGAAGATGCATCAACATTGGTCGATTTACACCATTTCCCATGTTCCGTTTGCCACCGTTTACATGAAATACTGGTAGGACTGTGTAGAGAAATCATTGATCAATTGAATTAGAACGACAGAGCTGATACGATTTTTTTGAAAATTCATTTCTAGAAATTACTTAATAATGACAGTACCTATATTTCTCCTATTTTCATGTAATACAATTTCAGCCAAGACATCAACTTCCGAAGTCACAGTAAATCTAATCTCCTTTCAAATAGAAAAACTTTTTGCCAACAGTTTTTGTAACATTAATTGCAGGGATTGGGAGTCGAGTTAGCAGGCGAACTCGAAGCAGGAGCGATCTCTTGTCAGAGAGTCTGGGAGCGCATCCTCTGATACCTTCGCATAAGACCGACATCTGTCTCTGCCCATCGAGTTCACCTTCTAAGCTACTCCGTACGCAGACTCTCAGCAGCTACAGCATCTTTGGAGTCTGGGTCTAGACTCAACAAAAACGGAGACTCGCAAGGGAAGCTCCGTTCGACCGCCGAATTTCAGCTGCCTGCTCAAGGAACATTCTTGGAAAAGAACTCAGGAGTTATAAGTATACTAGCGAAATGCTCATGACTGGAGTCACGGGTCTAGAGGCCGCTAAAATATCTATAACCCCGAAAAAATGGTGGTAGGGGAGCAAGACATGCCATAAAAAAAATGATAAAATCGATAGAAAAATGAGTTGAGGGGAGAGGGTGATGGAGCTAGAAAAATGAGCTGGGGGCAGGAGGTAGAATAAATGCTGGCAAAAAAATTAAAACTAACCTAGCAATGATTTATTAACTTTAAAAACTTACTCATTTCCCAAGCATCCCTTGAAACTTTCTTATTTCCCTTGAACTTCTTTATCTGATTACATGCAACGGCCAGAGCAGATACAACTTCAAAAAACGGGAAGCGCTTCTCCATGGGACTGGTCAAGAACTCCCACTCGCCTAGATTCAACAATGCCACTGCAGACATTTCCATGATTTCCAGTCGTGGCAACAGAACTGGCTCATTCCCCGCCTGCCGTGTGGATAGACATTGTGTACACTGTTGCACCAAATTATTTTGATCTAGGAAAAAGGAAAAGAAACTATAAATATTAAACATCTATCTAGCTTCAATTGGATTCAGGGCTGCCGATCCGATTACCCATTTTTGAGACCACGATTAACCACCGGATTGTTTTTTCCTCACCGATTACCCACCGGTTCCAATTTTACTCACACTTTACCCTCCGACTCCAGCTTTACCCACGTTTACCCACCAGCTTCAACTTTACCCACTGATTACCCACTGTTCACCCACCATTTACTGCCAAATTTGAATTTTCTTACGGTTATATCGTTGGATTTTAGTAAATAGGAAAATACCCACAGATTACCCACCGTTGCCTGGATTACCTACAGATTACCCACGGTTGCCTGGATTACCCACGAATTACCCATTTCCAACCAATTACCCACCGGAGTTCAAAATACTCAAGAAATGGGTAATTGCCCACGAATCGACAGCCCTGATTGGATTGAACCCAGCAGAAAAAAACCAAGCCACATTGAGCTGGATTCAAGAAAGAAAGGTTTGAAATTCAATGTCTCTGCAAGACTCAAAATCAAGAATTGAAGTTTAATCTAACACTCAGAAGATTTTTTTTCTTTTCTACTTTGAATTTGTGATAAGGGAGAATATATGTACAACCAATTGAGCTCGAAACTATTCCTAAAATATTTTTCATAAAAGACCTATGCAGCAAAGTATGGGTTGTACGCAGCTTTTCATGGCTTAGAATAAAAAAAATCTCCCAAATACTTACAATATTTCTTAATTACTGGTTAAAATATTAAGATAGAAGTTGCTGTTAAATAAAGTAATTTTATACGTTTTTAATTTTTGAGAGATTTTCATTCAGAACATTTTTAGTCTAAGAGCTTGAAAATTTGACAGCGCTGAAAGACTTTTGGTTTTTATCTCTTGAGGAATCGGAAACCAGCTATATCTGGAAAATAAATGACAAACCACTGGCTTCAATTTGTGTAGTTTTTGAAAGAACATTATTCTGCAAAAATCTGTGCCTAATATCCATATAGATTCAGGTAAGCTTTTATTTATTACAATCAAATGAAATATTCGTCTCTTTAGAGAATGTTTACCGATTAAAGGTGCAGGCCATTCTGCAAAAAGTTGGTTGAGATCAACGAGTAGACACTCCCAGGCAATCAGCTGACATTGCTTGTAATACGCAGGACTGTTCTTCTGCTCACGCCCAATTTCCTTCTCGATTGCATGAAGGAACGCCAGCGCCGTAGAAAAATTCTAGAGAAGAAATATAAACAATCTGATATAAACCTATCTGTTCTACCAGAGGTGTTAAAATAAATCTTTGTCTGTAAACCATTCATACTACTTATTGACCAATATAGATTCAAATAAGGCCAATCTTGTTGGCAATGACCAAGACTATAGAAGCTCTATCAAAAAATTAGTTTGTGTTTATGCACTGTAATATTGCTCTCTTGGAAAATATTGCCCATTTCATAATTCTTCTAGCAGAAAAATGTTAGAATCTCTGCAAAAAGAGCAGCCTTGGTTTTTCCTTTGGGGTTCAAGAAACAAAATCAAAATCGCAGTATTCATTTGAGAACTATTGAAAGTGTAGTTTACATATTTGGGTAGATTCATTGATTCCCATTTGACTTTGAACACCAAATCTTCATCCTATGATACTATCACTAAAAGGAGCCTCCAAATGCGAGAAATCACCACTGAATGGTAGAAGGATTGATGTTGAGTTAAAATTATATTATCAAGATTATGACTTACTTTTATGTCCCGGCCCTGATTGTTGAATTGGTGAAGTTCTGACTATGATCATTTCGGACTTTTCAGTCCATCATTAGATCAATACAACAACAGCAATTGTGAACGCAAATTTGTTGAAAAATTAAAAGATAAAAACATGTAATGACTGCACATTAAAATTCTAATTTTGTATGAGATCTTTTAATCTTCTAATTTTATGAAAAATTTGCATTCGCAACTGCTAATATTGTATCGACCTGATGATGGACTGATAAGTTCAAAATGATCATATTCTGAACTTCACCAACTTAAAAACCAGGAACGAGAAACAAAAGTAAGTCATAATCTTGATACCTAAATCAACCTGATAAAGTTATGAAACCTTTCATTTTAAAATTATAATCTTTTAAAACAGTAAACTCTTTCACAAATTCTACTTACTTGCTGATCATTTAGCTGTTTTGCTTTCGCTAGAAGTACATAAACAAATTGCTGAAAAGGCGAGTGGATTTGATGGTGCCCTGCAGACAAGCCTGCAACAAAGCTCTGCAGAGGTATCGCTAGCTCCCACTGAAAAAAAAAAACAACGGGTTTCCTTTAGAGTACACTAAAGAATACATCAATGTAGAAGCAAGATATGAAATACTAAACCTAACCCATTCCAACCTAACAGTGCCAATGATTTTGACGGTGTAAGTCAGCAATCACATAACTCTGTTTGCAATGTCGCAGACTTCCTGTTATACTTTTAAACTTACTAACTTATATGTTTTAAACGGAAAATTACTCAAAGGCAATTCTTTAAAACTGCCGTGATTTTTTTTTTCTCTGTGCAAAGAAAATTCTGCATAAATTTCGAGGAAAGATGTTAATCTATTCTCCTTTAAAAAAATAACATAGAGGCGGAGATTTCCAGACACCGCAAACGAGTTAGGTTGATTGCGTGCTTACACTGTCAAAATATAAAATATGTGAAAAAATTTAATTGTATTTAATAGTTTCAATATTTTACAACAGACATGAGTAGGTCAAAAATTTTGGAGAAAATCTCGATAGCCTGGTATTTAGTAGGATGGGTTTCACTGAGTCCCAAAAAAAATTTGAGAATAAAAAGGTAAGTAAAGGATTCAGATGCCAGGAAATACTTGTGTAAATAATCTGTGAAATGATAGGACCAACCTCTGTTCATGTTTCATTTTATAAACATCCCATTTTCTTTCATCTCTGTGCCTTCTTCCTTCCATATTCTTTTATGGCAATGCCACTATACATCATTGTGACATTCTATGTGATACGTAATATCTGTACTAAATACTGCACTTACCTCATTATTTATCGCCCAAATTGGCTTTTTGGAGAAGACTTGTTTATTATTGTAAATGAGATCTTTAATTTCTTCAACGTCATAGCTAGAAACTAATTTCTGTTCGATGAATGATACTTCTAGGAGAGGGTTTTCTGCTTAAACAGAAAAATAAACAGGAAAAATTATAAAACAAAGCCTTTGCAAAAATTTTGAGATGTTTTATGAAGAAGAAGGAAGAAAATAAAAACAGTCAAATTCTTCGTGTATCCAATGAGTCTTCAATACTTTTCTCAATTTCAATTAGAGGAAATCATTATATTTATCAGTCATCAGTGTCAGTTTTAATTAATTACTTTGCAGGTGACATTTAAAAATGGCAGGTGAGGGCAAAGTCAGTGATTTCAAGAGATTGATATGTACTCAGGTACATGGCTTGCTTACACTACCTTGCCGATCAGCTCTTAAATAATAGACAGAGTCGCTGGTCCGACTCCACTTCTATACCAGTCGCTTTTCCTTGCATCGACTATAAAGGGTCTTAAGTCCTTTTTAACAACTTAGGAATCACAGCAATGCAGCATTTCTCTTCTTTAAAAGACTAAAATAAACCGGTGACTTGGATCACACTTTTCAACTCTTTGACAGCTCTGACAAAATCTAATTTAAATAATGGAAATTACAGAAGAAAAGATAAAAAGAAAGACATCTGTAAGAAAAGACGGATCCTATTGTATAACTGGTAAAAAAAAAAAAAAAAAAAAAATTGTGAACGTTTCTTTCCAGTTTGGATTGACTTGGAAATAGAGAGTCTTATAAAGACCAAGATTTGAAATACTTGTGAGGAAAGTACAAATGAATAGAGATGAAAAGTAACTCACGGATATTTTGAACACTTTGGAACTCAGAAAAAATGGGTCCGATATCCTTCAGATCATCTCCCTCATCATTTTCATATTCTTCAAGATCACTTTTCGTCACCAACTGACTGACTGGAAAATTCAACATGGCTGGCAAACCAATAACTTTGATCAAGAACTCAATCACCTGCCTCTTCACCAGATCTGTTGCATTCGCCATTATGGGTTTTAACACCTGAAACACAAGATGATCATATAAAATACATAGATCAAGAGGACTTCATCTAATTCTAAAGAGGAGATCATCACAAAGAGTTGGAAAGGAAAATGAGCTTTTACCTATAAAAAATAATCAAATTCTGATTAGAATGAGAAAATTTAAAGTTTTAATGTAAAATATTAGGGTTACTTGCAACAGGCTCTATTTTTGTTTTCAAAGGTTCACAAGTTTTGTTGAACCTCCGAGCATCTACCGCTGTGGAAAATAGGCAAAAAAATCTGAATCAAAGCAAAAATATGTAAGGTGTGCCTATCAAACCTGGTGCCATGACTTTCAAACAAATGCAGCTAGCGAGCTGTTTGCAGTTTTCTTGCAAGAAAAGTAACTTATTTGCTATCGACTGACATCAAATTGAACTTATTAAGTGGAAAATTTGCGATTTCGTGACGGCTGAGGACAAAAAGAAAGAGGTACCTGACCCCCTACCGTTTTTAATAAAGAATTTTTTCCTTCTCCAAAAACGGACATTCAAAATTATGTTGACTTCTTGAGTTGAGTAAATTTTATCAATAATGGACTTGGCTTGGGAGCACTGCTGACTACAGCTGCAACTATGGAAATTATGCAAAAATTGCCAGTGAACTTGAGATTTGAGAAAAGTCTTGTTGGTAAGCAGGCTTTCCATCATACAAGTTTGTATAGTAGTGTTTGAGCAACCTGAATGTTGTTTCCACCCAAATTAGTGTTAGCATTATGGAAACTATTAAGAAACAGAGAGAGAGATTATCTACATATTTACATTACCAGTGAGTCGCAGGACGACACTGATAGAAACTTTGAATGAAATGAAGGGAGTATGCCAAAAACTGTGTCAACTTGGTGTCAATCAATAGAAAATGATCCATCCTTTCAAATGCGAACATAAAAAAATTCTTTACTTCACATTCTGCTGCCAAAAATTTAATAATCTTAATTGAATTCAAGCCCAGCAAATTACAGAGGAAAATTATTCAAAAATGGTTTATGATTCTAATTCTAATAGTTGCGAAGATTAATTAATAAAACTGGCTTACCCAGACTAGAATTTCAGTCCCTCTGCGGATATTGTGGATTTTGGAAATAAAATCTTGCGTAACATACTGTGGGGAATCTTCCAACACCTGCCGCACAACGTTCAGCGTTTGAATCTGAATGAGAAGTTCTCGTGTGGCGGTCATGCTTCCGCAGGAGACGCCTGCATTCCAGTCTTGCTCTAAATTTAGCCGAATGTTGAGTGGAATTTCTCGCAAAGTATTATCTTCTTGCAGGATGTTGATTATTTCCTAAAACATTTGAAATAATTAGCAAATTCGTTTTTTTTTGGAGGGCGGGGAGGGAGAGAGGAAAGAAAGGGATTGACAAATTAAAAAGTAAAGAAAGCCGAAACTAAAAATAAAAAACTCAAACTCACAGAAAATAATTAAAACTGCCGACGCGTTTGGATTGACAGATTGTTTGTCTTTTTAAAGAAACTAGTCCTTACATGCCTTGGAGATCACCTGTTGGATGCAAAGTTGTAAAAGTGCTTCAAAGGAAATTCAATGGATGCATATCGACGGCGAAACTTCCAAGCCACTTATCTCATTTTGTTACATTGCAGACTTTCTATCATACTTCATTTTTTAAATGGAGAACTACTCAACGTCAATTCTTAAAAACGTCTCTCATTTTTCTTCACTATGCAAAGGAAATTCTGGAAAAACTTCAAGGAATGATGTTGACTTTAAATAGATGAAACAGGAGCAGAGATTTTTAAACAATGCAAACACGGTACATGGTTTGGTAGTTTCACTGTCAAAGAATGAACCATTGGTCAGGTTGATTCCATGAGACAGGCTGAGAAATTTTACGATTAAATACTGTCAGGGAATTAATATTAGTTGAAAGAAGACATCAATAGAAAAAGTGTCATTCAATAAATTCATTTCAGATAGATTCTGATTTACTGGAAGATGTTGGATAATAATCAACTATTAAACAGCTTACATTAAAATCATCATGAAGAAGAGCCGTATAGAACCTCATAATGAGGGAAGCTTCAGTCTCCGCTTCCATGAACGGGATGTTTAGTGCTTGGCAATAACCACGCAGATTGCTCAAGGGTATGGAACAATAATGTAATTTTGAAGGACCCAGCTCATTGTATAGAGCCACGCACTGGTTGAATGACTCTTTTGCTCCAGGGTACGCCTGCCTGTAGACCTGGTGCGTCCCGAGATCATATAGAATCTGACACATACGGAAAGATATATTAGTAAAACTGGTGTATAGACAAGGTACACTCTACTACAGGTATGGACAAACGGGGTGCCAAAGTGGCAGCGCTGAGAATATAGGCCATCGAGTGATGTCGCAAGTCGTACCATCTTCACCGCGCAGTTCAAAATGACCTGTTAGAGAGGTTCTGGCAGATCTGGTAGCTTCAATAAGCTTTCAGATGAATTTAAAAAATTTATAAAACTCAAAGTAACCAAAAACTTAACTAAGAATACGAAAAAATCACATGAAATTACCAAGACCCACTCTCAGAACAGAAAGTAAACAAGTTTTCAATATGGCGTTGCAGTCGTACCATTGGACGCTGTCAAATCTACGCGTTTTGACGACTTTCTAAAATTCCACTTGTCCATACTTACCTGTAATAGAGTGTACCTCGTTGTATTCATATTCGAGAGATTTTTGTAAATTTGTACAACTTGCATAAAACTAGAAAAAAATCTCGGAATTTCTGGAGAGATGACTGCGGAAACAATGGCCGCAATGAAAATCATCAGCTGATTGAGATTCCAAGTGAACACAGATTTTGGATTCTCTTTGTATAGAATTCTTCATGACTGCTGTCAACTAACTGGCGTTTACTAAGTTCATTATATTTTAGGGACAAATTATCTTTAATGTTTTTAACAAGGCAGCTTATTTTAAATAGTCCCATTGCAAGTTTTCAATGGGACTATTACAAGTGTACTTCGAGAATTCCACATTTGTGATGAGGAATTTTCAGCTTTTTAGAACCTCCATTCATCTTTAAGATGAAATGTAAAAAGTGTTATAAAAAGATTCTGTGAATATTTAAAAAGTACCTGACATAAAAACTCCCGGGAATCTATGTCAATTCCTCTACTCCAATCTTGGCGATATTCGCTTCCGTCAGTCAATGGAATAAAGCAGTCAAAAGTTGGCATTTTTAAAACCGGTTTTTTGGTGCAATTGATAAGCTGCATGAGGACAGATTCACTTCTTGCTCCTTCACCATCCATGCGGGACATCAGCTCTTCGTTTGTGCTAAAAAAAAAACCGAAAATGGTTATTTTTAATTTCATTCTGAAGCAGCAACTTTGAAAAAACTACTTGCATCTTCAACAAAAAAATTCCAAAGATTGAGAAGATAACTAGTATTGAACTTTACACTTATTAGCAATGTAGGTGAGAATCATTATTACTCTTTGAGCACTGCAGCCTGATAGTTGAAATTTTTTGTTGACATAGATGACATAGGTTAAAGGGCTGAGCGTGATTGGTCGGCTATGTCTTATCGCTGCCGTTGTCGTGCTTTCGTCAGAGGGATAGGCGACATACTGTCGGAAACTTAAGAGGTGCTGTTTGCTTGTCGTGAGTTCAACCCTACATAGGCAAGACAAAGCAGCGATAAGACTTAGCCGACCAATCACACTCCGCCTTTTAACCAATGTCATCTATGTCGTCCCGACAAACGGCAAATTTCAACAATCAGGCTGCTGGATTAGAAATGAAGGTTCAGCACCCCTACAGCTAGCTTAGAAATGGGTAAGAATACAAATTAGATTTTGAGAATTTTACAACAAGCACATAGAGAAAAAAAAAGGAGGTGTTTGCATTTCGAGCATCTTGGAATTTTTTTGATGACGTAGGTCAGTATAGCGACTCTTATCATCGATTTTCTTGGAAAGGGTGTAGTTTATGGAAAAAATGCATACTACATAAAGTGTTTGAAATTATATCATGAGTTAATTAAAGCAAAAAAATTGGACATTATGGTCCGTTTTTCATACCTCAAATTCCGGATTTCGCTGGCTAGGTTGTACCGACCTACTTACGTCACAGGGTAAACAAACCTCAAGATGCGAACACCTCCTTTTTTTTCTCTATGCAACAATCAGTCCTTTGACCACTAAGAGCAAATATCTATGGCCAAAGAGCGAACCATATATCTCCATCCGGGACATTGTAGACTTCCTGCCATACTTAATTTTTCTTATGAAAGCTAGTCAACGTAATTTATTGAAAATTTCCTCGATTTTTCTTATCTGTTATCAGAATATTCTGTATAAATTTCAAGCTTTATTGTTGGCAAGTTGCTCTTCGAAAAAGTCAAATAGGAGTGGAAATTTTGAAACGCCGCACTGGAGATAAGTGGCTTCGCACTTTGGCCACCAATAATGATAAGATATAAATAATGAAGATAATAAAGATAAAAATGAATATCAAACAGCTCCATTACTTACTGTAAGGGATTATTCAGGCGAGCCTGCTTCGCAACCAGAGCACTGTTCATAATGGCATGGACAGTCCACCGATGATGCAGTGCAATCCCAAAGATCTGCTCATCACTTAATTCCTCAAAATTGAGATTCGCAAACGTGTCACTGGTTGGAAAATTAGTGTTACATTTAACATTTGTCAGGATCAGCAAGTCTCTTAAGAGTGTTCCTTGGAGTGGCAGCGGAATTCTGAGGACAAACAATAGATTAGCATGAAAAAGACTCCATCATTTTTATAACTGAAAAAAAAATTCCAAAAAGTTCATAAACAGGGTGTCTAGTTTTTTTTCATTTAGGGAACTCCTGATTTATCCTGATTTTTGACTACTAAATCCTGATTTCATAATTTTTCAAAATTCTGATTTTTTGTGGAGAAAACTTAATGTAATGTAACTTCAGAAAAAAAGTTCAATGAGAAAATCCGATCAGAAGGCCGACTTTTCTCAAATCCTTATTTTACGACCAATTTTTCCTCAAATCCTGATGAAATCGGGATTAAATCCTGATTGACCTCAAATCCTGATAGAGTCCGGAAAATCCTGATGCTAGACACCCTGATAAACTGTTTCTGACGCAGCACAAGTTGAACAAGTTTCGCAACTAAGCTAATCAGTTGTAAAATTAAACAATTTCTTCTGTGTTATTTTTGTTTCAAAATGCTAAAAGAAGTCATAAAAACAGTTTCCATTGGAACATTTATGGAATTCCCAAACTTTGAGCTTCCCCTCTAATCTTGGTAAAGTTGGATTTGCTTGTTTGCTATCGAGCTAGTATGTTCAAAGCTAATGAAATACATATTGACGGTGTAAGTCGGCAATCACATAACTCAGTTAGAGATGTTGCAGACTTCCTGTCATACTTTATTTTTTAAACGGAAAACTACTCAACAGCAATTTTTTAAAACTGCTGTGATTTTTCTTCTCTGTGCAAAAAAAATTCTGCAAAAACTTCAAGAAATGATTTCAGTCTGTTCTCTTTTAAAAAAATAACATAGAGGTGAAGATTTTTAGACACCGCAAACGAGATATGTGATTGAAGACTTATGCCATCAACATACTAATGGACTACATAATACATGCATTGGCAAGAAAACTATGCATACTTGGTTTCAATGACATCAAGATCCCATTTCAAAAATGCAAAAGTCTTCACAGCAAGTATTTTGAGAGCAAGCTGTCTACGGCTCAGTTTTGGTGCAGCATTGAAAGCATCAGGTCCTGGCTTTTCACCATCAATTAACTCTACCTCCATTGGCTGCGGTGGTGCCGACTCCAATGAAATGGTTAGGAACTTGGTAATCAACTCCGTCGGTGACGGGTCTGGAAAAAAAAAAACACTAGTTAATAGAAGTAGGTAGTTAATGATACATCGATGACAGAATTTATTTTAGATTTTCATGTTCACTAGTTTCCCTGGAATCTCAAATCCAGATTAGGCTAGAGTTAACTCAAAAGCCCACTCAGATAGCTGAGAGCAGTCCACATCAAATGGGGTCAGTCATCTTCAATAAATGCTTTAAATATGAATAAAGCCCAATTCAGACAGTCAAACATCTCATCCAAAATGAGGGGACAAAAAGTTGAATGAAAAGTCAAACAAAATAAAATTTGATTATTGTTGTGGTGTGACATCGTTAATCCGCATTCAGATTTTTCCATTACTTCCTGGTTCGCGAAGGTACAGCCTCAGCTTAAACCGGTCAGGAGATTTTGTTCCAACTTTCTGTTGAATTGTTGTGTTCTCATGTCCATATCACTTGATCCTAACTTACTAACAAAAGCGTTAGAGAAGTCGGACGAAAAGTTTGATCGTCTGAATTGGACTCAAGCCAAACCAAATTTTCAATATTGGCTATAATTTTAATTACTATCAGCATCGGATAGGAATGTCAACTTCAGCATTTGATTATTCATGGAGAAAGACTATCTGACTAAACTCCAATTTCAGATCACAAATCAATGGGCCTCATCATAAGATTGGAAAAATTCAAAGTGATTTTCCATTAGTTACACAGCTTAACTTAAGAGTTGGAAGAAGTCCATTTTTCATGGAAAGGGCATTGTGAATCATGAGGATATTTCTCCTGCCCCAACCCCCAAGGCTGTCTCATCATCTTCCACCACAATAATTGACCTTAGTAGTTTGATCATGGGTGTGAAGTATGAGAAATTTGAAGCGATGGTCTGCTCTGTACAAAAACCACAAAAGTTACAGCGTTGAATCGGACACCTTACTTCAAGCATGTGATTGAACTGGAGGAAGCACTTATAATTTAGTTCAATGATGAAGATTGATCATCATGTGTAGGTAGTGATTTTAGCCTCTTTTTTACCTGGATTTGGTTTCTTGAGATGGTTTTCTAATAAATCATGCTCGATCAAGAATTCAAACCACAGCACCGTGTCCGGCGAAATCGGCACGGTGCTGGGTTTAAGTAGGTCCACGTCCACTTTTTGCATGTTCACTACAAGCTAAGTACACTTCACTTATTATATAGCAACATTTGGAGACTAACAACACTCATTTGGAGGAAAAATTGGCGAAAATACGAAATTAGCACTGCATCATCAAAACGTAAACAACGTGCCAAGGATTTTGAGGTTAGGAAGCTCAACTCGCAGAGGTGCTGCCCCTAGTGAGCGCTTTGAGCAACGTTTTAAAAACAGCGCGGCAATTTTGATTTGACGGACCCTGTTCCAGAGGTGCGCACCCGCAGTCCTGCACCCTAAGTTTGTCTTATGGATATGACTTGAATCAATAAACGCTGGTGGCAGTCCTAAGAGATTAAAAAAGTAAAAATAAAATTTATCTCCAGCTTTTCAATAGGAAAGAAGTCGTCATTATTCACAGCAGTTTTCCACTTCTTGGGTTTTATTGATGCTTAATAATTTGTAAAAAGGTATTACTTAATTTGCTACATTCAGGTGCCTACTTCAAAAAGATGCACTGATGTGAGTCAGAGAAAGCGGGATATAAAGCTGTTGGCCTATAATGCCTTATGAAGGCAAATTTTCGCGAGTGGATGCATTTAATCGAAGTTTTTAACTTACTACCAACCTCCGTTACAACAAAACGAAATTCCCTCCGGGCGACGGTGCGCCTTCAACATTTGGTTTTCATGCTGACGACCACATCCAAAATTCTCGACCCATCTCCCGAGGTGGGTTGAAAATTGAACAATTATTTGAGAAGATATGAAAAAATGATCTTATCTGCTAAAATACATCTGTTTAAATGGAAAATGCCGCCAGTTGACGTCACTAGGAGGTGCATTTTCTCACTTTTAAATCTATTTTCTTACAATTTCCCATATCAGAAAAAAATTATATAAAAATACAAATCAGCTATTTAAGTACTTTTAGATGAAGCAATCGAAAATTTGTTTGGAAATTCTCCATTCGCCTATTCGGTGGCGAAAATTCGTCTTCAATGCCCGGACAGTATCCACGGCGACTGGAGCCCGACCGAAAGCGCTTTCCTAACCTCCGAAACTCCAAATACGAAAACAGAAAACTTAACCTCACGACGGACGCGTTTTCCGGATGGCGCACGACCCGGAGTTGGAGTCTGCGCTGTGCCGCGTCCGCTTCCTGGCCGACGAGCGCTGGCAGACGAGCGAGTGCGCCCGGAAGAACCAGGAGCTCCTGCGGGCCTTCCACGCCGCCGGGCCCCCGCGCTTTCGACGGGCCTCAGGGGGCGCGCGCACCGTCCGGCGCGTCATCCCCAACAGCCGGCTGGCCCGCTACGGCGACTACCCCTACGACGAGGCCCGCGAGTTCATCTACACGGTGGCGGATCGCGACGTCAGAGGTCGAGCAAAAGACCCCGAGATCCCCTCTGCTCTGGACGGGGAGCCTTGGATGCTCCCCGAGGTCGGTTACTACTTCAGCCTTTACACCCGCTTCGCTGCTCGCAGGTACGCTATGTGCATGTAATTAAAGTTTTTTACTCTCTCGCTCCCCTGGGGTAGAGGAAGTATTGTCATCCTCCAAGAAAAAAAGAAAAAAAATTGAAATTTCATCATTTCTAGACGTTTTAAGGTCCCTGGAGTCGGAATAACCATACTTGAAAAAATGTGTGTCCGTCCGTCAGGCGTCCCCCAAATCTGTGTAGAGCCATACCTCAGAATCCATTTGTTCAATTTCATTCAAAATTTGCACAGAACACCATATCCATGGTCTCCTTATGCACGTCAAACGATTTTTTTTACTCTCTCGCTCCCCTAGGGTAGAGGAAGTATTGTCATTCTCCAAGGAGTAAAGAAAAGTTGAAATTTCATCATTTCTAGACGTTTTAAGGTCCCTGGAGTCAAAATAACCATACTTGGAAAAATGTGTGTCCGTCCGTCAGGTGTCCCCCAAATCTAAGTAGAGCCATACCTCATAGAATCTATTAGTTCAATTTCATTCAAAATCTGCAGAGGAGACCTCATCTATGGTCTCCTTATGCACGTCAAACGATTTTGGGGTACGCTAAAATTTGGGGGGGGGGCTAGGGGCAAAAGTTGATTCTTAGCAAAATCATACGGGAAGCTCACTTTGACAGACTGTAAGTTTTGAAAAAATGCCTTTAATTCTTTGAAAGTTTTTTTTTTTTTTTTTTTTTTTTTTTTTTTTTTTTTACGTAAGAGAACGGGAAATTTTTCTTCTTGTTTTGCTCAGAAATATAAATTGATACAATAGATGTGAAATTGATCTATTGCTTGACGCGTCTGAGGACACTCGGACACGAGGGCACTGAGGCACGTAAAAAAGACGTAAATTTCTTGCTTACCTTCCCATCGAGATAAAAATGTCCACTTCCATGACGCAGATCGTAGTTTCGAGCGATTGGTTCAGTCCGCCTTCAACGGAACGATTAGGCAAAAACACACTCTGAGCGTTGAATCGGCTGCATTTGCATCCTTGATGATGGGTGGTATGCATTATTCAAGGGTGCTTTACTGCTTGATTCAAAATTTTATGATTCATTCTCTCTTGCAGCTTTAAGTAGTTGATTTGTTTCAGGTTGAATCAATTGAAACAATACAGCAACAGAGTGAAAAGGGTGGCAAATAACAGCGGATGTGGAACCTCTATGAACAGCCAAGATTGTGCCATTTACATGAGCCCACCCCTCTACTCGAAAAACTATTTTTTATCAACACAGTTGACCAACAGATATTACCACTTGCCACGGTTTGTTAGTACAGGTACACGTCATTGTCTTCAACTTCTGCCCAGTCATTTTTGCCATTAAGAATGCATCCTTATTTGGTGTTGTGTAATTTTTATTTTTAAATTTTTTCTTTTACATCTTATTATCTTCTTTAGCCATGTTGTTCATGGGTAAGAGTAGATACTTCGAACATTTCAATGTCAAAATAAATTAATAAGGCTTAAAATAAATGTAAATAAATCACCCGGAAATTAAAAGTACCGGGTGGTTTAGTCTCGATTAAAATAAGTATCCTAGGAATTGATTATTTTGATGAAAATAAGACTTTTTTTGCAGTACCTTTAACATTTTTTCAAAACCCCTTTCTCTAAAAGCAAGGCTGCCGGAAAAATTTGAAAATGCCGGTGTTTACCTAAGTAGGACGATTTTTGTCATTTTGTTTACATTTTTTCATTTTTGTTTTACTGCAAAAAGCTTGCGTAAGACTCGGCTTTANAACTTTGATTTTTTTTTATATAAGCGTTACACATTTTTTATATAAAAAAATCATTTAGATAACAGATATGTTTTTTTTATACTTTTTTTAGAAAAACAAAAATTTGTTCTGCTACTAGGGTATCCTTTGAAATTGAGTGTTATCCTCTTTTTTGCAGTTGACCAGTCAGTAAGTCACATCCGTGATTTCTCTGCTTCAGCCTCTTTTTGCCAGCAGAATTTGGAGTATTACGATGAATTCAAACTGCGTGGCCTCATCCAAGCCAAATCTGTGCAGCAACTCTGGCTTGGCGACAACCAACACTATCTGGTCTCTACTTTGCGAACAACTACAGCAACTGGTAATTTTAAGGGCACCGAAAAAACTTTAATCTTCGTAACATTCATTAGAACTCAACTCTTCTGTAACTACTGCCCTGGTAGCAACGATTTTTTTAAAAAAAAAATGTCATAAATAATTTGCGCCTCCGAAAGTGGGGGAATACTTCACGCATTGCGCCTAACACAGAGCGGTCGCTGGTCCGCGCGAAAAGCATATTAACGCCTACAAGACTGTAGGAATACTTCACGCACTGCACTAAACACAGTGCGGTCGCTGGTCCGCGCGAAAAGCAGATTAGCGCCTATAAGACTGGAGGAATACTTCACGCATTGCGCCAAACACAGTGCGGTCGCTGCGCTGGCGCTGGTCGGCGTGAAACGTATTTGGAACATTCGTTAATTTTTAAGGGACACCTCTTAGAAAAAATTGTTAAATACTCGTCCTAGGAAACCCTCCTTGGGTATTTAAGGTAAAATTTAAGTGAAAAAGTGTTATAAATGATCTTAAAATATCAGCTGAACTTTTTAAACACTAAAAATTTAAGAACAAAGAAATTACAAATGAACTACTACGAAGTGTGGCTATTTTTTAATAGGGCATTGTTTTTAGCATTCTGTTTGCTCTGGTCATGGTGTATGTATATGACTGCGCACAGTTCAAATGAGGGCATTCTCAGTTTAGGACAGGGTTTTAAATTACAACAGAGAAAAAAGGGATGATTCCATCTTTAAAAATATGAGATACCAAATTATTACATGGTCCTCCCATTGTTGAAAATTATTTTTCTTTGTCAGATGAGTACATTAGAATTCATGAAGAATTGCTCTAGGTTTGATTTTTGGTAAATATATTTAAGAAATAATTTATTCATGACTAATGGTTTTGAATTATCTGTCTAAATTAAATCCTAAGTAGCCTATATTTTTTAGATTCATTTGCACAAGGTTGTCGTTTCGCATACCAGAGCAGGAAGTGCTCCTATCAGTCAACCAAAAGGTGTCCGAAACAATGGTACAAAAATCGCCCGTTCCTAGATGTTAATGTCTCGGGATTCCAGTCAAACATTCAGCCTCGGTGAGTAGGTATCTGTGTTACAAAATTACTCAGTTCAGGATATTTAGTTGCTTCAACTTACGATTCCTTGCATTCCTCGTTATAACAGGCACAAGAAAAAGGCTAAAAAAATATCAGCCTTTTACAATCTCAAATACTGTCAAAAAAGTTTATAAATAGGGCCATTCCTATGGATGGCAACTAGGGACTCACATTCAGGTTTCCTCTAATAACAGTAGCAAGTGTTTCAAAAGAGATGCTGAAAAATTCCTCATTAAATGAGTTTATATTGTCATAGTCAATTTTTAAACGAATAGGCCTCCTAAATTCTAAAGGGGAAAAATTAGAATACCTAATTTTACCAAGGTTCCAAGATAACGTTAACTTGATATAATATATTTGAGTTGCGCTATATTTGACGGAGCAATCATACAGTTTTTTTGAGAAGGCTAAGAGTTGGCAACAAAATTCCTTAGGAACAAACTCAGAGGCTTCCTAGATTGAGAGACAAGAGTTAAGATAGAGAGCGTCAAAGACTTAATAGTTTGCGATTTTGTTGCCAGAATATTCAACATAGATAATGCACTGATTCCGCATCAAATCTGCCCACTCCTAGCAGTGACAAATTGTACCGCTCGATCATCAATGTATCAGACCCCTCCTCCGTTCCAAAACCAGATGCGCTCCTTACTACCTCCTATTCCCACCCCTACTATAGTGAATCCCCTTGCCATCAATGTGAGTACACTTGTGCTACCAAAATGGGTATTTCTTAGGATAGTTTACACTTATAGGTTTTTACAATATTTTTCTTTAGTTTGAGTTCGTTCAGGCCTTCCGAATCTTGAAAATGGAAAATGGCTCAATGATGTCCCAAAAAATACATGTAAAGTTTTGCTTATGAAAGCACGATGATTGCATACCAATGGAGAAACTAAAATTGCACATCTTGATTGCAAAGTTTTAAAACTTCCACTCACATTTTATTTACTCAAGAGAATACCTATTGTCAAAAACAAATTTAACATATAAATTTCAGAGAATATTCCTGAGAAAAGGAGGAAAATTGCACGAAATTTCACGCATAATCAATTATAATGAAGTCATTTAGGGGGAAATTTCCTGCGGAGTAACTTCTATGAAACTTTCGTTTTTTATGAGTAGAAAAAAGTACATAAATTTCTTATTCTTCTTCAGGTGTACAACAATTCTCTCACACCTCAAAGTTTACGCATCCCTCATCCTATTTCATCCCTTCACGACAACGATTACAGTAATAGCTTGATGAATAGTGCTGGTGGTAGGTATTACTTGTGAATCCATACACGCCTCCATTTTCAATTTCAAGGGCTGCTGTTGAGAAAAATTCCCTCTTCTCCTCTTTTAATTTAGAGTTTCTGGGGCATTTAAAGGAAGTTAAAAAAGCAAAAGGTTGTTACCTTGGTGGTCCCATTGTCTGTCAATTCCATTTGACATGACTAATTGCTCAGGAATTCAATTTAGCAAAGATTATGCTAAAATTTCTCTTTAAAAATTATTCGTTGACTGTCATGAACAAGAGAGAATATATAATTTTTTCTTCCAAAAAAATTGATGAACTCGGATTTATTAAAATACTGATAACTTCGTTCATTGGCAGGTCTTGAAAGCTGGATATTTTTACAACTTAGTTTCAAAATCTTCATAAATTTGATGCTCAGTCCCTCTTGCTCAGTGATCATCTTCACTTGTGTTGCTATGCTTTACACCCACAAAATAAATTAAGGCTTAAAAAACTACCATACATTTATGCAGACGTTATCCTCTAAGTTTTGGATTAATTTTTGGTCTTTGCTAGACTGAGTGTAGAAGAAGTGATTTGAGCTTCATGATCTAATTGTCCTTGGCCGGGGAGGTTTCCCCTATTTTTTGGCAGATTGATTTTCAGATTCTTCTTTTTTAAGAAATTTTGAACAGTGATAGGTTTTTTTCTGCATCATGGGAGAGTGAAAATCTAAAAATTTAACAATCGAAATTGGGCTGCCCCTAGCCCGAGACCCAGTGAATGTATGAAAAAAAGTAGCTTTATGTGTACCATTACAGTATTATTCAGCTGAGTTTTGCTAATAGCTAGTTTCTGAAAAATTTAAATCAATTTCCAGGCCCAGAGAAAGTAGCAGCCGCACTGACAAAAGTCAAAACCTGGTTGAAAAAAGTCTACCCAAAGCGAGGCAGGGATATGAAAAAACCAAAAAGAATGATGAGCCATCCTTTTGCTTTACAACTACGAACTCATCTTGATAACACTGACTCACCAAGCCAGGTGACTTATTCTTTTTCATACTTTAATATTTTAAATTAAAAACTTAAATTGATTAATAGAATCGCGGAATTAATTGTTCAAGAGCAATTGGTTGTCTTACATACCATTTCACTGAGAATTATTCATTCATTTTATTGATATTGAACATCATTCATCAGATTTGATCTATCTGTAAATAAGATTTTGATATGGTCCATCACATAGGTGTGTTACATGATCGTTTTTTCCAAAATTAAATTCGTAAATAGATCAATTCCTCTAATGACATTGGATCAATGGAATATTTGAACATCATAAAGTGAAAGTAATAAAGAAAAAACACATAATTAATGAAAAGTTTCAAAGGACTAAATGTTGTTGATTAAAATTCCCATGAGCTGTAGGATCTGGCATTCATTAACAGTGCATTGAAATTTAACTTGTTTATCCCCGGTAGAAATCAAAGCAGGAAGCTGAGCGGGGTCTGCCAGTTGATGTTGAAAAATGTTTTGCAGACTTGGAAAAAGAGGCAATAGAACAATATCAGAGCTCTGCGGATGATCTACTCAAGAAACCCATCACTCCTTCAGAGGAGACCTTCATGGTGAACTCCCTTCGTTTGTTTTTCTCTCTTCTTTTTGTTTACTAGTTTTTAAGGAGTCCTTAAAATTCATGATTTGAAGAAAAGAATACTATGGAGATTATGAAATGATATGAAAACAAAAGTAATTAAATATCAATTAAAGAGCCATGCACAAATTCGCCCGTTTTTGGGACCGTGGGTGGGGTTTTGGGGTAGGATATTCAATACTGTCTTTTGGACACACTGGAGACTTTAAAACAGGAACTCTCTGCATTGTAAGTTAATTGAGGATGAAGTGGTCACTTTTTAACACTGCAATACATTTTTTGCAGTATGCAGAAAGAAAGCTTAGGTTAGAAGTATGTTCGAGTATCCTCGTAATTTATAAGCTGTAGGGCTTTTTACTATGCCTATTGAGATTTGAACATGGCAGATTGAAATTTTAAAAATTGATTTCTTTAAATTTAATATTTTGAGCTGCAAATCAAATTCATATAAATAGAATCTATCAAAAACCAGACCCTGTTGGAACTCGAATTTTGGACATTTTTTGTGCCAAAATGTTTGTAAAATACTAAGGTTCATCTAGAAAATTTCCAATTTCTGTTCTTTTCCATACAATAAAAGCTATACTGGGAGGCGTACATCCCGTTTTATTTTCACAGAAAATTTTGTTCTGTCCTATAGGAGTTGGAGCGGCAAGCTTTAGAGCAGTATCAGATGAAAGAAACAAGAGAGAATTCACGTATTTCAAACGGTGCCAAAACTGTCAAATCCGATTGCGACAGTCCGGTCAATTTGGAGACAGCGCCACTTGGTAAGGCTGCTCAGTCAAGGGCCAGTACGCATAGGGACTCATATAAAGTTGCATTGCTCCGAAAAACCAACACAGCAGTTCAAAGCAAGGATGAAAGAGACCATGCTTTGGGAAAACTCAACAGTAAATCTAACATACCAGTTAAGGGAAAGATAAAAGTTACGCCGGTAAAGACGAACATTAAGGAAAGGTAATTAAGTGTATAATTTTTAAGGTCTTTGCTGAAAAGTCAAACAATTTTTTGGAGGCAACTTAAATCAAATTCAGTTATTAGGAAAAAACAGCTGACTAGACTGATTTCCTAACAGAAGATAAGAAAGACGCTGAGAAGCATTTCAAGAAGGGGTAAAAATTTAAAACGTGTAAGTTCTATATAATGCAAAAAATTAAGAAAAATTTCTGAGACTATTTAAAGGAGATAGTTAGTTTTCCTCTCTATAAAATAATTTTAAACAATTAATTTGTGATAGATTGATCTGGTGGGTTGAAAAACATGATCACGATGATTGAAAGTGTGATAAATAATTAGAAATATATAGAAAATGAGATTGAATACTTCAAGCTCATGATCATAGTTAAATTATGGGTAATCACAAGTTTAATTTAGAATAAATGAAATCATTGAAGCACCTTCTTGCTCTTTCTTTTTCTTTCCATGAATATAAAATTCATGCAGATACCAAGCTTCGGCACTGATGCGATGTGAATGAAGATATAGCCTTTAAACATGATGGAAAATGAAATCCTCAATTTTTGTAAAGATCGACACCTCAATCGATTCACGGATAAAATTTTCTTGCATATTGATTAACGTTCAATCAGGAAAAAAGACAAAGAAACAGCGAAATGGAATAAGTGCTAACTACTATTATCAGCAATCACTGTTACTCTAGCTTTATATTTTGCTTACACTCTTAATACGTACTTCACGTTAAGTATCATGGTAAACCTGCAGGTAGCGTTTTCATAGCATGATGCAGGTACAAAGACTATTTCAGCTGTTGGTACACCCTGCAAAAATGGTTACTATGACTGATTCGGTGCATGCTTCGTACGACAATATTCGATATGGAAATTTAGCATTTTGATACATTTTCTAATTTTTTCCTGAATGGTAGGATTAGATCATCATACCACAGTCCTGTAGGGTCTTGTCTTCATGGGTAGTTTTCATAAGCTTTGTCTTAGCACCAAATCTCACATAAGGAACTTCAGCGATTTTTTTGCCATTCCCATCACTGTTGGAGGCTCATACGTTTCTGCGAGGAGTTGGCGCGGAGAGATAATTTAGTAAAAATCTAGAATTTAAATGGAATGAAGGTAATAATTGAAGACAATAAACAACCAAACAAATCATTTAAACTTGATGAACACAAACAATTGAGGGAACAACAAAATATCGCGCAATGGAGAATTTGCAGGTGTCTGAAATTTGATAAATTGGTGTCAAGTGTATGTCACCAAGTGAGCTAAACACGAGGATACCCTTGGTTCATAATCGAACAATTATTGGAGGAGGTATGACAAAATAACCTAATCTGCTAAAATGCATGTGATTAAATGGGAAATGCCGCCAGGTGACGTCACTAGGCGGTGCAATTTCTCACTTTTAAATTAATTTTTATACTATTTCCCATGTCAGAAAAAAATTATAAAAAATACTGCAAAATCAGCTCCTCAGGCACTTTTAGATGAAGCAATAAAAAATTTGCATGCAAATTCTCCACTCACTTTCTTTTCTAATTTATTTCTCAATTGGTCTTGGAGCTTCACAAGGAACCTACTTGGAACTGCGAGAAGTATTGAATTGGTCAATATTTATTGCTACTTCATAAAGGGGACTTTTTGTTGTGACAAATCATGTAAAAAAATCCCACGTAGGCAAGGTTTAACTTGCATAACTGCCTCTTTACTCCTTGGGAGAACAATGCTAAGATGGGTATCAAGCAGTTTCAACTATCTTATTGTTTTTGGTAATATTTTATTGTAATTATAGAAACAGTTTATCAACAAGGTAGAATCATTCATCAACATTATTATACACAAGGCACTTAAAATTACAAGTATACATCTTACAAAATATGATACAAAAACTAGTCATTGAGAATTATTGGTGTTCAATGAGTGGAAAAATAAAATAAAATTTAATAAAGAAAAGAAAAAAACTTATGAAAGAATAGAGGCTTAAAATAGGCTGAGTTGTCTTTTATGTGGTCCCTAAAATTATAGTTTTAGTCAAAATTATTTGAGGTCAAATTTCTGTGCTCACTTGGTCTTGAAGTAAGGCAGGAATTGATAATACAAGCCACTTTGAAACTTTCTAAATTTTTTCTCGCACAAGAAGTAAGGGCAAAATTTACAGAGTAAGTGATCCACTATGATGTATGATGCAAGTTTCCAAAGATAAAACAAATAATTTTGCAAACTTCATAAAATTGGGAATTTTATCCAGTCTTCTGCCTTCCCCAGATACCATTCACCAAATGCGTCTAGAAATCAGGCTTTGAGGCTTAAAGATAGAGGGGACTAGGCCATCGTGGCCCCTAAAAAGTTGACGCACTTCGTCAATTTCTTTAAACTTGCAGTCATGAAGCAGCAGTGATGCTCTCAACGCACGATTTGCAGTCATGATGCGTATGAAATAAGTTAATTTTGCTCCTAAAACCTGTAGGTGGCTTCTAAAAATTGAGTTTTCCGGCTAAAGTGGTCCTAAAATTTTAAACGAAAGGCAGAGCATTGGTTTTATTGATAATGCATGATATGATGAGCATGCGTGATTACAAGGGAGCATTTGAACAATCTAGATAAATCAAAAATCCTTTGCCTGCAAAATCTAAGCTACCACAGGGCAAATAGGAAATGCAATTTGCTTGAACTGATGGTGCCTAAAATGTTTCATTTGATTCGGCATGCATAGCAAAGGGTTGGTACGATATAATCCAATAGTCAGAAAAATACACCAGCAATTAAAGTAAAAAAATCTTAAACAAAAATATTTGTACCTTGATAATCGTAGAGCAAAATAAGCCTTCTCAGATTTAAGTGAAAATATTGGAAACAAGGAGGCTTTAAGAACCGAGTAAAAGAGTGAAGTATTAATTTCTAAACGAGTATAAAAATAATTTGTGATGATAGTCAGTTTAGAATACAAAGAATGAAAGTTGAAATATAAAAAGACTCTGTAACAGTTCAAAGGGAAAATAAACTTGTTTTTTGATATTTCATTAACAAATTTTTGATATTCAGGATTCAGTTTTTCAAAACATCTTGGTCAGATTGCAGCAGTGCCACATGACTCAAATCACGTTACTTGTACGCAATGGATGAGTAAAGATAACTTTTAAGGCCATTGGAAAACAGAGTTCAGTCAACTTCATAAAAAAATTGATTCCTTCAGTATGACGTATTTCGTGACCCGAAAAAAAGCATAAGTATTTACTGTAAGATAAAAACAATCCGTTCAAGACAACTTTAGAATTTTAGGTTGAAAAGTAATAACTAAAAAATTCTTCCTAGAGGTTTGAGAAATTTTGATTTCTGACAGTTTTCACAGTTCCTCACAACCTCCACTGACTTGGCACTTAAGGTATTACCCCATGTTTCTCTTAAACTAGGCCAATGGCCTGTCGAAAATACATACAAGCTTGCACTTTTAAAAAAACAGCTTTGATAAATACGCTTTAAAATTATTAAAAATCAGGCTTGATAGATAAATGTTTACAAAAATAAAACCAAAAATATATCAGAGTAAAAATAGTGTTTGCTCTACCAGTTTTACTATCTTTTGCACAAAAAAGAAAAAAAGAGAGAAAAAAAATACTAGCTAATCTTACAACTTTTTAAGGTTCCAAAAATTTACAAACTAATCACAAGAATAAAAATAAAAATTTTGACATAAAAATCACTGTTGAAAAATTTCAGTTATGATCCAGTGGTTTAGTTCTTGGCTTACTCATAAAGGTGTCTTGGTATTATGAGACCTGAGGTCAACAAAATAAAAATTTTCCACCTACCATATTGACAAAAACAGAGCATTCACACTGACTACAAAAATAGTTCTGGTTGCAGTAACCACCATTGCAAAACTCATGTCTTTAGTTAAGCATTTCAATTCGATGATATTTTAAATAGAAATTAAAGACATGATAATATTTTAAGTAAACAAACGGAACAACATATTTTGACCTCAGCATGAATGAGCACTTACTCTTAGTTTTAGAACAGGATCTATGACCTTTGGTGTGTTTATACGATCAGGTCTTGCTTAAACTGTAGTCAGAGGCTTAAAATTAATGTAAAAACACCTTAAAAGAAGGAAAGCAAATCACAAGGGGCCACTCACCGCCACAAAATCACATTGGGTCCTGATAACACACTATCTCTGCCACAATGTTTTTCTCAATCGAAAGTTACGATACTTTTTCATGAAATTTGAATTTCCTCTGAGAAGAAACGACAATTACAATTTTACATTTTTGGCAAATTTAAAGGGTTTAGTTCTAAAACTTTGGATTAAGATTTTGTTAGCATCACCAAAGACGCAGACATTGAAGAGTCAGGGGTTTCGAGGTGCCCCATGACCTGACTTCAGGATTTTCTAATAATGAACAAAGAAGGATTTTTTACTGCATTCCCCCTTAATAATGTTTGGCTACGCTACTGAGTATCACAGCTTGAACTATTAATTTTAAAACAATTTTTGAGGAATGAAATCTTGAAACCTGAGAGTAATTACAAAATTTCTTCAGTTTTCCTTACAAATTTCTTTCTTCACATTTGGAGGCTAAGGAGTCAAAGAGGAAAATATCTTTCTCAGAAAAAAATTATGGATTTTTAAAAAATCTCCTAACAACTGATGGCTCTTTTAAGTGAGATTTTTTAATTCCAATTTTAAAACTGACTGAAACTTGCTGTGCTTCGATAGGAGGCGTTGTGGAAATTTGGATTATCTTCATTCATTGCAAGACCAACAAAATTTCACTTGTTTGTAATCACTGAGGTAGGAAAAGAGAAAAAGAAAACTAAAGAGTAATTTTGCTTTAAGAGAAAATAAAAGGCAAGATAGATAGTGTTATCAGGGAAGATGAAAATTAACAACGAAAAAGTGAATGATTGTATAATGCGCAAGCTTCCAAGCGTAACATTATGGTATACTTATACCTAAGACTTGAGTAAAATACGGGTAAATTACAAGAAGTCGTTGAAAAAACCTTATTCTTCATTACACGTGTATTCCTCACTCTCAAGAATATGTTTGAAAGAGAACGGTTGGAAGGCATATCCGGTCCCCGTGTAGAATTTACTCATGAATTCCACCCTAAAGAAAAGAAGAAAGAAAAATATTAATGGGAGTGACAGGAAACATGCTTCAATATATATGTTTGGAGCAACTTTGAACTGAACATGTAGAGTGAAATGCTGGTAAGTTCTGATGAGTATTCTCCTTTCTAATTTAAGCTTTCTCACAAAATTTTGTTATTTACATTTTTTTTTTTTTTTTTTTTAAACATTAATTTACTTTTCATTCCAGTAGAGTTTGAATTTTTTTCAAAAAATGATTGATTGTTGAGGAATAAGTAATTATGTGGAGAAAAATCAACTTGATAACATCATCAATTTTTCAATTTGAGTGTCATCTATTTTGTAGAGTTCTGTCTTAACCTATGACTTATTGATGAGGTAAATGTTTTTTTTCCAAGGATTAAAACTTTCACGTAAATTTCGTCAATTTGCGAGTTTACTGCATCACCAATGCAGCGTCCTATTTTGCGAGACATTGTGATATGATTGATGAATTTTAATCATGAAGCAGTTTTTCAATTTTTCTGTTACATACAGTTCATGTAAACACATCTTTTCCTTTAAAATTGGCTTTCCTCGTTCAAAACCTCTATCCAGAACAAAAACTCAACTTCCTTTAAAGGTCACCTTAAAAACATCCATTTCTGCGATTGTTTTCATTTTATCACCAACAGCAACCCTCCCAGCTTACGGCACCTCTGGCCCAAAAATAAAAATTATCAATCCATTGATGGAAACAGCAATCATGGGCTTCACAAAGTTTCTCTTCTTCTGCTGGCTATGATTTTTTCATTGGGGTTGAAATCATTCAGGGTTGCCAAGATTTCTTCATCTTCATATTTCCTGACTTTCCCTGACATTCGAATGAAACTTCCACTTTCCTTTTTTTCCTTTAAATTACACTCACTTCTGCTAAGCACTAACGCATGAAATTCCCTGACTTCTTAGGAAAATTCACTGACTTTTTCAGGTTGTTGAAAATTCCCTGACGTTCCTAGTTTTCCAGACTGCCTGCAATCCAGCAGATGTTACTTCAAGAGACAGACTGATCAAGATTGAAGGGGACAAACTTCTCTGTCAAAATATATCTGACTTACAGTATATAACAGGATACTGTTGAGGGAAGGAGGTTCAGAATGGCTGATATTTGCTTCTGCATCAAACCAGCGTAAACATAAATGAGGTTTGCATTGAGCATTGGAATATCCTTAAACGTTTGCCCCACACAGATAATAGAACTCCTCTACTTTCAAAAACCTTGAGATTTGCTTCTGATAAGTTCAACGAGAAATCATCATGAGCCTGAGCTGAACTATATCAGCTGCCTTGAAGCTTAGTGTCATGTCAGAATGAAAGAGTAAGATGCTACCAATCACTCACCAATGAAGACGGAGTGTATGAAGGAATGCTGAGAGACCTTCCATCATGACTAAAATGGCAACAGTGAACACAGCCCAGAGGGCAAACATTATAAACAATACTAGAGCACCTACGTGGCTCTCTCTTTGGAGTCCAATCTTCAGAACCATGCCCCATAAAACGTCCGACAGTTCTGCAAAAGGAATCAAAAAGAAAGATGTTAAACTGTGAAGAGCGTTGTAAAAGAAGTGAGCATTTGCTTTGCGTTCAATGTCAATTGCAGAAAACCAAAACTATTGTTTTTACCCAAACAGAGTGGCTAAATAGGTTGAAAAATGTAGATCTCACAAAACCTTCGAGGCATCGGGAAAGGGTTTGTATCTACCTTGCCCAGTTGCACAAACAGAATTTTCGACTTAAAAAGAAGTGCTGTTGAACGCTATAATGTTGAATTTCTGCTTAACCCATTGACTTATGATTTAATTTGACCCTGCCGGGCCAGGAATTCCGATTTAATTTGGCGAAAATCAGCAACTTTGAACACTTCAAAATAATCCAGAAATTATTTCTCTAAAGGTGAAAATTGACACAATAAGCATTCACAATACAACGTTTGAGAAAAATGGTGAAAACTTTGAACGCAATGATTTTTTAACGTGGTTTATAGCTGTCAAAATCGCAAAAATCGCAAAATCAGCGAAAATCAGAAAATTTTGAGGTTATTTCATGTGCGAACGCACAGTAGTATGAAAATTTCGTAACAAAACAAGAAATTACCGCACACAATAAGTCATAGGGTGGCCGCACTACTCATATGAACATTGATGAGAATGCAATATACCGGAGAATCGCCGAAATAACGCTAATAATCAGCGGACGGCTCTGAGCCGTCATTTTAGAGCTGGCCTAGCCCTGCGATGACGGCTGGGAGCCGTCATTTTAAGGCAATGGGTTAAAACTAAGGAGAGTCCTTCAATGAGAACATATAATACTGGACACTCAGGCCTATAGGTTGGGTAGCCAGAGTATTCCAATCCGTCCTCTAGTTGTCAGGTGTGGCTTCTCTGTTGGTTTTCTTGAAAAATGTGTTTAATTGTATACTTAAACAAGAATGGACTGTTATTGGCAATTTTGCGACATTGCAATAAAGGCTCTTGGGCGAAAAATTGATTAAATTTTAATTCTAACTTCCTTTGTACTTTACCTTGGTGCAAATACGATTTTCTAAAAAGACTCATTTACATTCTTGTCATCCCTAAACGATTGAACAACATCAATGGACCAGTAGACAAGGTATACATTTAAGCATTTTCAACCCAGTATTTAACCAAAATTTCACATGAAAAACGATTCTTGCAACGAAAATAACTGAAATCAACTCCTGACTAAGATATTTAACATTACATGACACTTAAATTCAAAACTGCCGCTCATGAAAAAACAAAAGTTAATATGAATCAAATCAAGCACTAAACATCTTTTTAACAGTCTCTGCAGTATGAAAATTTGGCAACCTGAATCTCGATGCTTCAGCTCAGCTGTTGAACGTTTTCAACACTTTGAACAACAAAAAGTGCAGAGGGAGCACCGATCAATTAAGAAACCTGCCAAAACCGTTTTAGTGCGAGAGTTGATTAAAGTGGACCACTGTTCTTCTTGTGAACAGGGAATTCCAAATTTTCTTCACCAATGTAAAATAAAAACATTGATATCTTAGTTATGAGTTATTTAAGTAATTTTTATTGCACACATTAAGTTACATACAGGGTGATCCAAAAGTCCCTTCCACCCCCTCTAACTTTTTACCTAATTGAGATAAAAATTTGAAACTTGGGGGATATTCCTAGGTCAAAGGGAGCTACTTTTTGGCTCCCCTAAAATTTTCAGGGGGCCCCCCTTGGGGGGGCAACGGCCCCCAACTTGCAATTTTCAAATGGGAAGACCCCCTTTGTGATAGCTCGTTCGAAAGAGCATAAAAAAAGAAAACTTTTTGCGCAAACCCGAAGTCAATATCTCAAACCGTTTCAAAATGGCGGCCGGTTAAAGTTCAAAATGGCCGAAATTTCACACCGGTTATTTGTCGATGGATTTGCGCGAAAATCGGTATGTAGGGGTATTTCGACACGAGAAAAACGAATTTGACGTTAGATTTTCAAAAAAATCGAAATTTCCAAAATGGCCACCGGTTAAAGTTCAAAATGACCAAAAATTTATTTTTGTATAAATCTAAGTTCAAATTTGTTTATCTTATGCCAAAATACTCTCAAATTTCAAGTTTTAGGCAAATCCATCAGGAAAAAACCAAGGTGAAAATTTTCGGCCATTTTAAACTTTAACCGGCGGCTATTTTGGAAATTTTGGTTTTTTTGAAAATCTAACGTCAAATTCGTTTTTCTCGTGTCAAAATACCCGTACATACCGATTTTCGCGCAAATCCATCGACAAATAACCGGTGTGAAATTTCGGCCGTTTTGAAATTTAACCGGCCGCCATTTTGAAACGGTTTGAGATATTGACTTCGGGTTTGCGCAAAAAGTTTTCTTTTTTTATGCTCTTTCGAACGAGCTATCACAAAGGGGGTCTTCCCATTTGAAAATTCAAAGTTGGGGGCCGTTGCCCCTCCGAGGGGGGCCCCCCTGAAAATTTTAGGGGAGCCGAAAAGTAGCTCCCTTTGACCTGGGAGTATCCCCCAAGTTTCAAATCTTTATCTCAATTAGGTAAAAAGTTAGAGGGGGTGGAAGGGACTTTTGGATCACCCTGTATGAAATTCTGGTAAGGACATGTATCAGAATGCTTACAATCGTACCTTGTCTATTCTGCCGTGCCAAGGAAAAACGCTGTATGAACCTTCAGGCGTTGCCAAGTTTCCTTTAATAAAATGCAAATTTCCTGGTAAACTCATAACCATTTCCCGCCCAATTTTTCTAGATAATATTGTTTGCAATTTCACCGAGGATTTAGAAAATTTAAAGGAGAAATATTCATAACTTTCCTCAAAAATAATCATTTTATCAAAGTAAATTTGGCAGCTCTCGAATGTTCATACGGCGTTCTTCCTTGGCACGGCAGTACTAGAGTCCCTTTATACTGAGAGTCAAGACAATGCGAATCCATTTCTGATTGGTTAACCGGATTTAAGGCCTTCACAGTGTCACAAACAGGAATAAAGATTACATTTTCACCAATTGCAAAGATTATAATCTGGAATGGACCGAGGAATTTCGGGTTCGACAAGGAACAAACGGAATGAGAGAAGGAACGGAGAAAGGAATTTAAGAATGAGCCGATCAAAGATTACGAAAAACGTTCAAATTATGTAATCTTTATTCCCGTTTGTGACTCCATGAGGGGTGTTGTCTTGACTCTCAGTATAAAGGGACTCTAGGCAGTACTGGTCTGTTGCACAACTCCCCCCCCCCCCCCCCCCNCGGAAAAAAAGTAGGAATATAAATACTTACGTGCATGAGCGAGGGAGAGCGCCCAGAGTCGGAGGTAGGACGCAGTGTGCGAGACCGTACTGAGAACGTACTCTATCGTGTGAATGACCTGGTGAATGAAGATTTCACTCGGTTCCTCGTGTTCCTCCACAGGCTGGACATCTTGCTCCGTCTCCGTCTGTGCCATCAGAGTCTCCAGGGTTTCCTGCGTTTCGGCTGTGACCACGTCTGTCTCCACGTCCATGTTCCGACTTTCCTGCAATTCTATCCCCTGGTGAGCCTCGCCGTTACTCGAAAACTACACACACAACATACATGCAACATGCAACACTTTGGCTACCCAACAAATAGGCCTGAGTGTCCAACATTGTAGTATGTTTTCATCAGAGGGGTCTCCTTAACTTCAAAAAGAGTTTCTAGTTTGGTTAATATAATGAATGGGTCAGTTGCGCTGGTCACAGAATCGTGTTCTGATGCTTAAATCTTGTGGATTAGCTAACAATAATTAGATACATCCAAACCACAACTTACTGCGTTCAATATAAACCGAAATATCGCCCATTGAAAAGAGGCTTTTGACGTCATCCACCACGGTAGTGACATCCTTGGTTCCTTCCACCTTGTTTTCATCCAAGTTTCATGTTGAGTAACCAGTTTGTCACTGACTGACGGAAGCAAGGTGGAAGAAACCACGGGTGTCACTACTGTGGTGGATGACGTCAAAAACCCGACTTTTCAATGGGCTGTATTTCCGTTAATATTGAACGTAGAAAGTTGCGGTTTGGACGGATTTATTATTTTTAGCTTATCTGCAAGAGTCCGTCATCAAAAGACGATTCTGCGACCAGCGCAACTAAACCATTAAAGGTGAAGCATAAATTATGAATTATCAATATTTTCTTATTTGAATTTATGGTAAAGAATCCATTATTAGGATGTTTGTTGCGAACACCATCATAATCAAGCCTTTTCCATGGGTTCAAACAGTAGGTCAAACGATCCATAGCATGACGTATCACAGAACTTTAAGCTCTCTGACTTTCCAAATTTTCATTTTTAAACAGAGTTACATCTAGGGATCTACCAAGCAGATCTCCAATATTGTTCTTACAAATGTTGGACACTCAGGGCAGCAGAAAGAATCGACTACAGCTTAGGAGAAAAAATTATTTCTCAACAAATGTCTTCAAGAGTTTGACAACCAATTACTTTCAGTTGCATAATACTCTCCTCCGAATTGCTGGGGGACTTACTCTTAAATTTTCAAGCATTTCCACTCCAAAGCTGTAGCCAGCAGACAAAAAGATAAATGCTGAGTGCCGCTACGAAAAGTCTGAGAAGAAGAGTTCTTGCCATTTTAAGGCTTCCCATGATAAGAAGAGTACTGGCAGTCTATGATATCCTCATTAAGCAAAGAAGAGTTTGAAAATCAACTTATTCTTTCAAAAAGATGTATTTATACTAATATATGTGATGAAATCTTTGAAAAATGTGTTGCAAGATTGTCACAAAAAAGTAAGAGGGAAGCAAGATGACCTTGAAGTCACTATGTAGTTTGAACACCGATTGTGTAATTAAGATAAAATATTGTTCACATAATGTTACCAATGTTTGTAAAATTACTGAATTGCCTCTATCAAACCGATTTCAACTACAAATACCGAATTAAGCAAACATTTGGAATACTTAATTACTTCTCGTCAGATTCTTGACTTACTTCAGTACGCAATCCTGTTCTTGAATTTGACTCGGACAGATTATGATTTGCCTAAGCCATCTTTGAGAACTTTGGGTATTCCAGAGTACTATTCTCAGTAAGACCAAAGTTTTTTAACCATTTTTACATACATATGAGCCGCTTTTACAGTGCTCTCTGACGCTCTGCGACGCCTAGCTGCAACATAGCCCTACCCTCCCAAAGCCCCTCCGGAGCTTCAAACATTTTTTCGAGTGTTTTATGGCAAGATCAATTTTACCTCTGGAAAATGAAGATTTAACCAAAGAAAAAAAACCCAGGTTAGCTGTCACTGAGAAAGAAATTTTAAGAGAATTATTCAATCAATCACTCTTAGATCTAATCAATTGTTTTTAATTTTCGATCGTGCAGGTTTTAAACTACACCTTGTCCTCTGCAGTTTTGACGGATATTGGGAGATCCATACATTTGACACTACCTACCTCTTCATTTCATAATAGGCAAATCATGAACTACTAATTGTAAAATACTTTTCTTTCTTATGGCTGGATGTTACAATATTTGCACAAATGATTTGTCGATACCGAAAACTTCGATTGAAAATAGTTTTCAAAAATTTGCTTACTACTGTTTGGTTGTTTTCCTCTAAACTTGGCATGCTTGTGAGGTTACCTGCTTCATATCTTAGTGGTATTCCAATTTTGGAGCAAAATATGAAAAGAGACAAGGTCTCCAAATTTCCGAGAGGAGTTTATACAATATTTCAACGAGCTTTGACGAGGATGAACAAACTACACAGAAAGCATTGGTGTTGGATCACCATTTTCAAGCTATAAGCATTCTGAAAATATATAGAAGAGACATATTCAAAGCCGACTTGTCTGATCTGAAAGATACGAGAAGTTTTCTTTTACCATTAAATTCCCAAGACGACAAACGGCACAATTAAAGCTACCCAAAAGCTCAAATTAGAACTTCCAAGTTCGCAGTTCGCAAGTTCGTGAAAGCAGACATCTCATAAGCAGCTACGGAAGTACAGACTGTCCCATTGTCTCAGCAGTCATGATTTGGCAGATAAAAAATTAATATGTGTCGATAATGCTTTTTTGTCCTTCCATTCCTTCTTTTTGACGGTCTACACAAATATTTGTACACCTGATTCAACGATTCCCTGGACACACTTCTCACCAAAAAAAGACACAATGTTCATAAAGGACGGCACACTGAATGCTAAAAAATGTGGCGCCAACAAAAATCTTATATTATTAAAAAATACATAATTTTTAATTTTTAGAATCTGCTTCGCTGTATTCAACAATTTTAGCAAAAAATACTCTCATGTTTCTTATTCCTTAAAATTGAAAATTTTAACTAGAAGATGCCCCACCACTTGAATATTTTAACTGAATTTCCCTCCCGCATGGTGGTATGGTACGTACCATATTGGCTCATTGCAGTATCAAAGACTGTCCTGGTCAGTCACTGACCGAGACACTATTTACTAGAAAAAAAGCAGAGCACAACTGGGAAAACAAGAGAACACAGAAGAATGTATATTCGAATAGCACTGTTGAGCATCCAATCGACTTACGTGACGTTTAGTGGGCTTATTGGCAAAATATATAAGGTAGATCGGTTTTCCGAATAGCATGACCGGAATACAGAGGAACGAGAAAAAAACGATAAGTCTCTGAATAAATTCCTGAAAACAAAAACACAGAGGTTGTCAGAAAATGAAGAAGAAAAATCAAACCAGAAATGGGTTACAGCAATGGGTGCAGCGAAATTATTGGGAAACTGAAGCTACTGATAAAATGTATGTTCAGAACATTTCCACAACAAATTTTAAACCAAACTGAAGTTCTATCGGTAATGGGTTTCCATGACGCAGTTTTTCAATTGAAAATAAACAACACTACATACTCCATTTATCAGACACACTCTTTTCCCTGCTTTCCAAGTTAAGTTTAATACGTAGAATTACGCTTGTTGTCTGTTTTTAATTGGAGGATTATGACACATGACAGTAGCCATTTTGAGCTTCCCATGGAAATGCGGGAGTGAAGTGGCTTATCTGTGTCAAATTATGTTTTTGCTAAGGTAGACTTTACAAGCAGGAGGCTCCAAAAGGCGCAAATCATCTACGCAAATCCAGTGTTTGGAACAAATTTCAGACTTTTCCAATGCGCTCATCATGATATTTCAGCTCTTTCCAGCAGAAACAACTCTTCCGGCAAAAGTTTGCGATAAACATCTTGAAGATTTTGGAAAAGTTTGCAGCAAGCTGAACTGAGTAAACAAAAAAGAGTGCAATAATTGTAGATACCTGATTATCATACATATATTCGTCACAGCCTGGAAATGGTTCGTTGTTTTTGAAGAGCATCATATTGATAAACATAATTAGGATAGATGGTGCACATCGGGGGCTGGTCTTTAGCGCTGAAACATAATTCGATAGAAAATAATGACTAAAAATCAATTTTTTCATAGGAGCTCAAGTTGATTGCTGTAAAATTATCAGGAATTTGCCTCCCTCGTAAAATTTTAGGAGTCACCTTGGCTGGAGAATTCAATTTTTGAGAGCCATCTAAAATTTTCTAGGAGCTAAATTGACCTTTGGTCCGCGTCTCTGTCCCGCTCTTGAATCTTTTCTTTCTCAGGCTGTACATTCGTTGCGTAGAGAGCTCTATGGATTTGTTCTTCAACAAGTTGCTTCATCATAGACTGATTCAGTAGCTACATCATAATTCAAAAGTAAAAAAAAACTCATAACCTTGTTTTTGAATTTTGATTCATGTCCTTTCCGTCATGGTGGTAAAATGCGCCCAAACGTTTCTTACAATAAAAATTTCTCTTGTTTAATGAGTCTTCAATTGATTTGTGACCTGTCAATGACTAAATTGTGATGAATTAATACACTTGACAGACGAAGAATTTGTACATGAGGCTATGTTAGGTTATATTATTTGTTTAGGTTTGAACCGATAGTTTGATATTATATCAACTGACGTAGTCACTGAATCCGTCTATTGCAAGTTTGAAAAATTCAGCAGTGGATGTCACAATGGCCCAGCCTTCCCAATTTTTAAGCATATTTGGCGCATGGCACCCAGGGAGGCCAGAATACTGAAAATTATTAGTACTCAGTTTCTTTCCACTTTAATAAATACGTGTGAAAGAGGAAAATCTTGAAGTTACTTATCACCTTTAATGCTTAATGACTTTTGGAGGAGTACTTTGACATCAACTTCCAGATGACCGGCTGAAGTCATCATTGTTTCATGATCAAACAAAACACCAAAAAAACCAATATAATGACATTTAAAGTTCATTCTCACAAATATATCAATGTTGTGAGCAACCCAAAGATCATACAGCTGTCTTACAGATGACATCCAAACTGACAAGAGAAAAGGAAGATTGAGTGAAACTTGTTTAAACATTCCCCGAAACGGGGATGGGAGGGTCAACTATCTCACACTCAGTTTTTTCCTTTTTTTCTCAAGCCTATGCTACAAACTCAGTGTTACCGTTCTGCGTAATTGAGGGACTCCGCGTAGTGGCTGCATAATACGTAATAACTGCGTAATTTGAAGAAATCTGCACAGATGCGAAATCGTACGTAATTGTAGTAGTAATAACAACTGTGTAGTTGTTTTTAAAAATTTCAGTTTATTATTGCCATTTTTAGGTTAGGTACACCTTGCCTGGTCTTGCTGATCTTGGTAAACCAGTGGTATAGGATCGTAGTGAAGATAGTTTTTTACCTAGAAGTAATGTTACAAATTTTGCTTCTAGATTCTTACCTTACACAGGAAACAAAAATATTCCGGAATTTTAAAATAAGCATAAAATTGTGCGTAATTTGACTTAAATTGCATAATTGCAGCGTAATTCAAAAATTTTTCTGCGTAATGGCATGCGTAAATGGGAAATTTTTCGGCGTAATGTTGCGTAATTTGCTGTCGGGGTTGCGTACGCAAAACGGTAACACTGTACAAACTTATTGATTCGATAAAAAAGGAAAACAGGAATTTAATCTGAACTTACGGTTCTGAGGACCATATAGAGTCCACTTCATGAACATGAGCATGACCATGTAAAAAAATAGAAGGATAAGAAGGATTAACTGAGGTAGGAACTCCAAAATAATACTCATTTTCCTTTTGAAGTGGCTGAAATCAAACAGAAAAAAAGACACTTAAGAACATGTGGGCAATTACATCTAATAGAAACTATGGGCTCTTTGTCAAAAATGAAAAAAACTGGTTTTACTACACAAAGGCGATAATGAATATGTTCTCTAGTTTTCTCTGTAAAATTCTTTTGAAAAACAATTTGCTCACCTGCGAATTCCAACATTAATCCCTATGCAAGATGTGATTCGACGGCGTAAGTTCGCATTCACCAAACTCGTTTGCGGTGTCTGAAAATCTCCGCCGCTGTGTTATTTTTTTAAAGGAGAACAAATTGACATAATTCCTTGAAGTTCACGTAGAATTTTCTTAGCACAGAAAAGAAAAATCATAGCATTTTAAAGAATTGCTGTTGAGTAGTTTTCCGTTCATTAAATAAAGTATGACAGGAAGTCTGCGACAGCGCAGACTGAGTAGTGTGATTGCCGACTCACACCGTCGAATTGTGATATTCCACTGAAAAAGGCAAATTTTCAAAGAGAAAATGTTTTACAAACTTGATATCTATATATACATGTATAATAAAGGGATTTGAATTTTCCATGTAAACCAAACCGTTTTCTAGTATTTCTAGGAATTTAATAGGATCAGTTACAGCAGCGATACAGTTTCATGAATTTTTTCCCACTGTCAGATCTACATTTCTCGCCTCTTTTTTTGTCCTTGTGGGACCAGTCACTGCTGGCTCATATGGGCTAGTAAGGCAGTCAACGTGTTCAACAGACTAAGAGCTATACTTAATTGCTGATAATATACTATCTGGACATCTATTAAAAAACTAATAAAAGAAGATTTCCGGAGGACTTACATATGGTTGATAACACTCAGCATGACACCAAATATCATATGCACCACCCCAAATATGATTGATAACTTCATTTTGAATGAATTGAAGAAAACTATTTTATTGCTAGAAATCTGTAACAGAAAATTGTAAAAGTATAAAGCAGAGGAAATCTGAAAACCAGACAAAATTGCGATGGATATGCCGTGGCGAACATAGGTGTACCACAATAAGAAATGAACTACAGTTTACTTAGGGGCAATTAAAATTACACAAAGTCTTGTATGTATCTCCTATTCCATCGCCTTTCTTACTCTATAGCTCATTAGATTTGGGCATATATTGGTGCCTCATACTTTCATTTTATAAATTTTCAAGAAAACATTCAGAAATTTGCCTCCAAAAAAAACTCCAAAAATGTATATTTAATTATTTATAGACATTTTTAAAATATTTAAAAATTGAAAAATTGCAAAATTAACAGATGCAGCTTAAAATTAGAAAACTTGAACTCACTTCATGAATTAAATGAAGAACCGATGTATTTGAAGACCACTTGCCCTCTTTTTTGGAGAGCATTCCTCGTTTACAATCTAAGTGGTCCCCAAAACACGTTGACTTTTCATTTAATTTATAATATGTTTGGCTTTTTTAAGTCATATTTTACACTTTTCTTAGCTCTGTTTTCAATTTGATACTTCGGATATTTTCAGTTCTTGTTTGTAATTACAAATTCTGTACACTTAAAACAATTCCATTATAAATGAATTTTGTTCACTGAATGGGTCATTAACATTAATTTTTTTACGTGGATATTGTCACTTATATGAATTTTTTTTAAGTCATTCCCTTAAGGTATTAAGTGAGTTCAGCTTCCCAAATTGGTTTTCAACCATTTTGAACTTTTTTCACTCAGAATGACGGAGATAATCGATTTTGAAGTGATAAAAATCTGGACTCGATTCAAACAATATTTGTAGCAGTCTGTAACGACAGTCCGCATTCCCTAATAGTCTGAAGCCCAGCTAGAAACATGGCCTGGTTACATCATACAACTGTTGGCCTCTGATTGGTCAAATAATTGGCTTCTTCTCCCTTTAGAGGTGCTTTTTCAAACTTTAGAATGGGCTTTTCAGTTTTTCCAAGAAATTTTACATGGATTCAAGTTTTTAGATATGTTGCAGAAATGTTATGACACTGGCCCATTCTAGGCTATAAGTAAGTCTGCAGCAAAGTAAAAGATGAGTTTTATTGTAAAGGATGAAACAAATAAAAGGATGTTTACTTACTTGCCAAACGGGGTCGACTCCTATAGGATAAGGATATTGTTTGTATTGATAAACAGGATCTAAAGTGATGTCAGAGTTACTGAGAATAGTGGATTCGTTGTAATTGCTAAACCAGCTTGAGCCAAATGCATTGACTGCTTTCGAGAAGAAATCGTTGTAGATGATTCCTGTGTATATAGAGAACAGCCCCATCAGGAATATGATGTAGCGACCACCAAAAAATATGTTCCAAATCTGTTACAAAACAAACATCACAATCAACAAAGTTCACACGCTAACAATTAAATTTGCTGCTACTTTCCGGGAGCTTCCTGACTAAAGACGGGAAAGTGTGTAAGAATTTCAATTAGCTCTGGAAAACTTACAAAGCCAAATACAGGTTTAGCTCAACCAGATGACTTTCACTTCCAGAGATATTGGGTGAATTTCTGCGAATAAATTTGGTTCTCTTTTCAGCCAAATTTCGCAGAACTACCGACTGAAAAAGAAAAAAACATTTGCCAGGAGTCAAGAACTAAACTCTGCGGTTTGATGACTTGCGCCCAACGTTTGCATCCATCCATTTTTCCATCCACCATGGGAGGTGAGTCAAGAGCTTTGGATGTGGTAGTCATTGCTTCTAACATGAAAACCAAATGTCGTTGTCTCACTGTCGCCCGGAGGGAATTTTATATTGTTGTGACAGAGGTTGGCAGTAAGTCAAAAACTTAACTGGATCTACTCAAAGAAGTTTGCCAATGAGTAAAAAAAAATCTGTGACTTTTACTGAAAAGCTGATATGAAATATTACTTAGCATAACTTTCAGGATTGGATATGTAGGAGCACTTGTTTAAAGACAATATAAATGTACAATACATTGCACTCAGGACTATCAAAACATTAATTATAAAACATGATTATTATCCTGATCCATTCCTGCGAAAACTGGAGCAAAAAATAATATACCTACTTAATTTTTTATGCTAAACTGCAGGGTGACTAAAAACTTTCCATCATAAACATGTGAGTTAAGAAATCATGTTACGGAGAAAAATATAATTAAGTTTCCAGGATCATGAGTGATATGATCGTTGTCATTTACATCATTGTTGAGCGTTTCACTTTGAGCTGCTCTATACATATATATCTGACTTTCAGAATGATCGTAATGGTGAATATTTTACCTCATTATTTGATTTCTTCTTGAGAAACATCTGTTCAAAATAAATCATGATTCCTCCAAATATGGCTAGGATGGCTCCATGACCCGCATCACCAAACATGACAGCAAATAAAAATGGGAATGTGATAATTGTATACAGTGCTAGACAAAAAGACAAAAAGAGAAAAACCATTATTTGGTTAAATGATAGTTGCAGAGTGACATGGACAAAAAGTGGCCCTTTATCAAGGTGAGAAAAAGACCTCACTTATTTTAATAAAAATTCCTATTATTTTCCGATTAACAATCTACCAAAATGATTAGCGAAGAAAGCAATTATTGCCACTACCGTCCAAATTTTTATTCTGACCATTGTAAAATGCAAAAAATTTAAAGGAATCAAGCAACAAAGCAACAAATCAAAGCACATCTGCACCCTCTGAAGAATAACCCTGCACAGTGCTAAAACTTGCACTTGGATTTCTCAGGGTTACTTTTGATGAGTATTTCAAGAGGTAAATAAAATTTATTACTATTCGGTACAAATAATGGCATCACTAAACTTAGGCTTACTTTAGTTTCCCCCTATTATTAATATCAGTTCAGTTTATTATGTTGCTGACACTATTAAGTAACCTCTCAGAACAATTGACAACTTAATGCAGGATAAAAGCTGTGAAAAAAAATGTAAATCCCTTAGGAGACGCTTCAGAGAAGACCATACCTCTTTTTTCAACCGGTAACAAAAAAAATTTAAGAGCTGCACTCATTTTTGTTTCTGGTTGAAAAAGGAGGTGTAATCTCTACTGAAACATTCCACGGGCTTTCTCTTTTGTTTTGCAATCTTTATCCTATTTTAAGTTATTTCATCATGCATTTTGGCTGATTAAGTGTTTTCTCAGACTAAAACTTGGTGGAGCCTTTCTGAGTTTATAAACAGTCTTTTAAGAGAAGGACATACCAGGATTAACTTCACGATAACAAGCAATACCGTATGAATCAATTAGATTCTGAAAGCCCTCGGTAAATTTATTCGTGCGGTGAAATGTTGGAGGATTTTCGTTCGTCTCAATTACATTTAGAAATGATGGAATTGAACTGCCTACAGCTTTCTGAAACAAAATAACATGCTCAAATTCAATAAAAGAAAAATAGCAAGACCATTTCTCATTTTAGAACTTGAAGGGAGAATACTGGGCTTCTTGATTAGAGAGATCTGACAACAATCAGTACTTTGCTTGAGTCTTCTCTGTGTCTTGTCTTCTCAATCGAGCTTCATTTGGCAAAATAAGATTCCGAATTTGAAAAAGAGGAAATAGCTCTGTTTTACAAGTTTGCTTCATTTTTTTAATAATAGTAATCTCTGATTTTAAAAGCAATAAAATCTTGTGCAATCACCTCATGATTTATAGCTAATACACATTTAGATTCTATTCATTTAAATTTCATCGACATTTTTGTTCATGATTACAAAAAAAAAAGAGGAAACAATTGATATGACAAAAAAAAATGACCTGTTAAAAATTTATTTGAAAGATCTATACATCAAATGTGCTAACTTTTTTCAAGAAAAAGTCAAATCTTTTGCCAATTATCTATTTAATAGATATTTGACGCTGTCCTGGGATATCAGTGCTTAGATGATCTGACTTGCATGGTTGTTCAACAATTATCTGCATACATAGTTACCCCGTTGCCATCGTTACCACAATAGACAATGTGACAAATGTGACATTGTTAGACAATTGTGAATAGACCAGTTAACTTGCAGGGTCAATAGGCCATTGTTTTGGTCATGTTCGTCTGACTGCCTGATAGATAACTTTATGGATATTGTTCTACCAATCATTAAAGGGTATTTAGTTGCCCTCTTGGTTACTTATGCCACTAAGCGCAACAGGCAAAAAAATACTAGTATGCAAATGGGTTAAAGAAAATTAAAGCAGCGCACATTGCATCTAAAGAAATTGATAGAGCTGGCATGAAAGGTTTTGATACTTACACTACCATCTAAAAGAGTTTTGCGAATGAAGGTTAAATCATTGACGGGCACCCAACACTCTCCAATGAGGCATTTTTTTGTTACGTCCATGTTGAATAAGTTTAAGGTGTGATAGATTGCTTTCATCTTCCGGACTTGCACTGTCCAACCATGAAGCTTCTCCGCTACACTGCGTAACACAGTTTGCTTGTGATCTCGTGTTTGGTTTAATACCTACAATTGGAGAGTTGGAATAATAATTAAATGCATCTAACATTTCAGTATAATGTGAAGTGAAGTGGTAATTCGGTATCTTGGACACATACAGGGTGTCCCAAAAGTCCCTTCCACCCCCTCTAAAATTTTACCTAATTAATATTTTGAAACGAAACTTTGGGGATGTTCATCGATCAATGTTAGCTACTTTTGGGGCCCCCCAAAATTTTCGGGCCCCCCCGTGGGGAGGGGCTACGGACCCCAACTTTTTTTTTTCAAATAGCAACCCCTATCTTGTGATACCTCATTCAAAAGAGCATAAAAAACTAAGAATTTTGGCGCAAACCGCAGATCAATATCTTAACTTTTGACCGAGTTATGATAGGTCAAAGGTCAAATTGGACCTATTTTCAAAAAATCATAACTCCGGGTCAAATTATCGTAATGAAAAAAATAAAACGGGAAAATTTACCAAATTGTAAGCACTTTCAAGTAAAAATCACAGAAATTACTTCAAACTAATTTTAAGGGGGGCTTCGGACCCTCAAATACGTCCATTCAAAGGTTATTCAATTTTCCCGCGGAATAAGCCAATTTCCCCCAGATTTGCCTCCACATTATCTCAGTAAGGTCAAAGTCAGTTCAACATTACGTTGGCAAGTCCTCAAATTTCGGGAAAAGTTTAAAAAAACGAAATTTAAACGGTCAAATTTAATCACCTTAAATTTTCGAGAGAAGTTTAAAAAAACGAAATTTAAGGTGATTAAATTTGACCGTTTAAATTTCGTTTTTTTAAACTTTTCCCGAAATTTGAGGACTTGCCAACGTAATGTTGAACTGACTTTGACCTTACTGAGATAATGTGGAGGCAAATCTGGGGGAAATTGGCTTATTCCGCGGGAAAATTGAATAACCTTTGAATGGACGTATTTGAGGGTCCGAAGCCCCCCTTAAAATTAGTTTGAAGTAATTTCTGTGATTTTTACTTGAAAGTGCTTACAATTTGGTAAATTTTCCCGTTTTATTTTTTTCATTACGATAATTTGACCCGGAGTTATGATTTTTTGAAAATAGGTCCAATTTGACCTTTGACCTATCATAACTCGGTCAAAAGTTAAGATATTGATCTGCGGTTTGCGCCAAAATTCTTAGTTTTTTATGCTCTTTTGAATGAGGTGTCACAAGATAGGGGTTGCTATTTGAAAAAAAAAAGTTGGGGTCCGTAGCCCCTCCCCACGGGGGGGCCTCAAAAGTAGCTAACATTGATCGATGAACATCCCCAAAATTTCGTTCCAAAATATTAATTAGGTAAAATTTTAGAGGGGGTGGAAGGGACTTTTGGGACACCCTGTATGTGCTGACAAGCGAATTCCTCACGACACTAGACATTAGTTCTGAAAGAGAGTGATAGAGTGTTATAGATAGTGTGATAGAGTGTTATAGATAGTGTGATAGAGTGTGATAGTTCTGATAGAGTGTGATAGTTCTGATAGAGTGTACTATTTATCAGCACTTGCATGATGAGTAAGGCACACGTTCCATCCTTTTTGAGCGGTCGATATTTCTCCAGTTACGATCATATGGTTACATTATGCCCAAGAGCTTACATTAACTTTTACTTTCATCAAAACTTAAAATCCATAATTACACACTTCTAGTTAAAGGCAGAATTTTGTCTCTGGTGAACTACAAAATTTTGAGCATTTGCTCATCCAATGAAATTGACTTATTGCATGATTTTCGGTTGGGAAAAATATGCTCTGTACGGTTTAAATATTTTTCAAAACATACAAAAAAACAAATATAAAAAAAGAAGAAGAATATTTTGGCTTCGGATAGCTAACTCTTAGAAGTAAAAATTCGGTTTCAGAGAAATTGAAATAACTGGACAGCACAGTTTGAGGGACCAAATAGGTAAAAATAAGCACTCTAAAAAACAGAATTAGAACTTTTCATAAAACTTTTAGGTGAAGAGGGAAGGCAAGCAGCTTCTTGACACACATGTACACATTAAGAAATAAAAGCACTAAGTTTGAGTTATTTTCAAGTACAGCGATCCTTAAATCGTGTCATTTGGAACATTCCTTATTTTTTTTAGCCTTATTTAGGGATTATACTGACCAAAAACTACTTACTAAATTAAGATCAGCTAATCTTGTTTTTATGCCCTTTAGCAGTTCTTGTCTTTGTGTGTGCGAGCTAGGACATTGGTAGAATGATGCATGGAATCCTGAGCATACTTTTTTTACTCGATGTTTCAACTGCTCTCCTTGGAAGAAAGCTACAAAAACAGTCTTGTAAATTTCGTTCCCCTGCAAAGATAAACGATCACCATAGAAAATTTCACATCTTGTCTACTATGAATGAAAGAAGAATCCCCCCCTCCCCCAAATAACTGATACTTTGAAGTATAGACTGATTTAGTGGCTATATCATTCTTGCAATATCCAACACTACGGGGCACAGCCCCAGGAGCGCTGGGCACCCCCAAAAGCCGCTCTGCGGCCAGCATTTTTGTCGAAATCGCCCGCTTACAGTAAATGAGCAAATAATTTTAATTGAATAACAAAACGATGTTTCAAAGAAAAATTTCCCGCCTAACAATATTCTTGATGACTTTCTTCCTACTCTGAATTTTGATTCCTTCTTTGGAAGTCGACCTTGACAGGGCCACATACAACTGTCCATGACTAAACAATAAAGGCTCTGAAAGTAAAGACCCATTCTATTAAGACTCTGGCCTTCCTCACTCCTGCCCATTGACCGTCTTACTCCCCTTCCTCAACCCGTCTGTCGAGCGTCTTAAAAATGATTTTAATAGAATAGTGAGGATACTGATTTGCGATAAATTGGATAATTGATCGGCAATTGTTCAAGACAAAATGATAGAGCATAACCTCATTTTCAGCTTCTGGGTGAGTTAATTGAACTAATTCAATTGTTTCACTGATGAGCCATAAATTAATGAATGACTAATTACGTACATACATACATACATTTTAATCTCTCCTCTAAGGTGTTAATGGCTCGATTGTTAAAAGCACCAAATAAGCGTATCTACCAACCAACCATACATAAGAGCTGCTGATGCAGCAGTCTCTGGCACTCCGCAACACCCAACTGCCACAGTGCCCTGTCATCCCATAACTCGTCAGGGAGTTGGTACTCCCTCGTTTTATTTGAAATCCCCTGTTGCTATCCTTATTGGGCAACTCCTTTGTCTGATTTGGGTAATTTCCTTTCAGTTTTGCCTCTAAGATTCTTAACTTTAGGACAGATTTGAGAAACAGCTAAGGTCCTCAAAGCTAGGGTCTTTCAATCTTACCGTAGCAGGGTCTTCCAATGGTTCCTCTAATTCTGCTTGTCTCAGGAATACATTTCCGCGACTGATTCGCCACAACATTCTCTCAAACGCTGGCACTCTTTCCCGCGGCACAACTCCAGCGACAAACCTACCATCAGACAAAAAAATCTTCCATTACTCACCGAGTACATGCGGAAAAAACTTATTGTCCCTCTCAGATGATTAAAGAGAATTTGCTACATTAACTGTAAGATGCATGTTCCAGTTTGGATTCAGAAAGGGAATAAATAATGCTGGGCCTAAAGTTTTAGCATTCTTGTAAAAATAGAGAGAAGTTGGACTTTCCTAGGACACGCTTCAGGGGCAGCATCCATCCGTGAATGGTGTATGCTGAAAACTGAGTGCTGCTTGGACATTGGCAGCATATCGACGGAGTAAGTCCGCAATCACATATCTCATTTGTGGTGTCTGAAAATCTCCGCCTCTATGTTATGCTTTTAAAGGAGAACAAATTGACATCATTCCTTGAAGTTTATGCAAAATTTCCTTTGCACAGAGAAAAAAAATCAAGGCAGTTTGAAAGTATTGCTGTTGAGTTGTTTTTCGTTTAAAAAATAAAGTATGACAGGAAGTCGGCGACGTCGCAAACCAAGTTATGTGATTGTTGACTTACATTGCCGATATGGTTCTTGTCTAAGAAAACTTAGAATAACAAATGCAGGAATAATGGTTTGCTTCAACTTTCCTACAGTCAGTTTTGCTCTTGAGAATTTGTCAATCTTGAGACTATGCTTTTCACAAGCATGAAGCAATGAAAATGTCTCCGAAAAGTTTTTTTTCTTTTTAAAAATGAAATTCGCAAAAAAAGTTGTTGGAAAAAATGTTCTAGAGAAACATCTAGGTTTGAAGAGACCAAAACGAAATTAACACTAAAATGAAGACATTTAAAGTGAAGTAGAGGATACCAAGATGCGACAATACATAAAAAAAGAAGAAAAAAAACATGAAACATAATTGGTGAACAAAATTCGAACTTATGTATGATGCCAAAATTCTTCAAATAATTTAAATAATAAAGATAAAAAAAACTCTTGGAACAAAAGCAACTCATAGTGCTCTTGGCATTGATAAAATACAAATTTCAATGTTTTTACTGAAGAGCAACCTCACTGTCTTGGCTCTAAAAAGTTAAGGAAGGATACATTGAGGTTGGAAACTTTCATGGGGCGTGTGTCTGAAAAAATTGATAACTCTGTTAAGAAATACATTCAAGCTGACGATGCTGTCATCTGAAATTTGTGTGGTAGCTTTTTCAGTGTCAATAGAGATTGACTTGTTTCAAAAAAATGCAACGTTGCACAAAAGGAAAGTATCTGAAGGAGGGATTAAAACTCATGACTAGTTTTGCTTTTCGATGTGAGCGAGTGCAGTCTTAAATTACTGCATCCTCCTTAAAACTTCCGGCGTAGATAAACTTATTTCATTTTAATATGCATAAAATACCTATAACACATGTTAAATCTCTTTTCCCAGACAAATTTAATTGTGAGTGTGAGTTTAACGTGACAGACAGAGGATGGAAGCAGCATGTCTTCTCCAAGAGAGAGTAAATCAATGGAAAAAGGTATTGACCTCCAGATTTAAAAAAAGAGGCACAGTTAAAAGAGGATCCTTACCCTAATCTACCGCGAGAGGACTGCTGCTGGCTTTCATCGCTGATGAGTGCTTTCGTGAGCGAGTCGTTGTTGCCCGAGCCACTGGCGCCCTCTTGCTGTTTTAAACAGAAACTCTGAGAAACAACACGAGAGAAGAGTGCAAACTACAATGCCAAACAAAACTACAAGCAGCTAAAACCATAAAATCAAAAGTCAAACAAGCAAAAATCGGTGTGAACAAAAACACTTTCGCTGTGTAACATAATACTGAAGGTGAAACTACTGCATTTGAGCCATCGTAAGAACTAAGAAATACAGTTTTTGTCAAAAGAAAAACTTATTCAGGCATGCAAGGGACTTTTGCAGAGGGATTTTTCAACGCATCAGAATGTGATTTCTTTATTGAAAGATTTTTTGTCACCTAGTCATTCTAAAAAAATTAATTAAAATGAACTGTTTCCATTAATTCAATTAAATGAAGAGGAGAATGTTCAACAATTTAAAACTCTAGAACATGCAGTAATGCTATAATAAACAGCAACAGAGTTTTCAGAGCATTATACTTTCTTTCAAGTTTTACGAAAAATGGAATTGACGATTCAAAATATTTTAACCCACTAAAGTTCTCCGTTACCAAATTTTAGTAATGAGCCACTCTGCAGGGTAAAAAAGTATGTACAACAGCCCATGATTTCTCATTGAAGTTTCCCGCAGAGCATGTTAAAAACATCAAGAACTTTCAAGATTAACTCATAACGTTCAAGGATTACAGTATAAAGTCAATTCAAACTTCCCGCTTACGGAAGCCATGATCAACATGGGCATAATTAGGCACTGAAATCAATTTATTTAATAGGATAATAACTAAAACTTGGTTTCACTTGCATAGCTTTCCTCTGTTAATACAAGGTATCTTTAATTTCGTCAACACAAAAATTTAGTATCCTGGAAAATTCTTCCATTTTAAAATACCAATACCAAAGTTAGCTTTAAGCTCGATTGACACTTAGATTTGGACGTATTTCTGCCAAACGGAACTATGTGTATGAAGACATGAGCCCTGAGACCTATAAGAATATATGCATAACACGGCTCACGTCATAATGCACAAAGTTCCGTTTGGCAGAAATTAGTCCATTTAACTCGAGTAGACTCTGGTTTTTCAGTGAGCAGGAAAAGTTAATTAAAGCGGACAAAAACCGTCTTATTCCAACTTATTAGGTACATTTGGAAAACTTTAATGGTTTCATTGTATTCTGCGTAAAATTTCGATGAAGAAACATTATGCGGCGGTTCTCAATTTTGTACTCCGTCTAGTGGTCCATTGAGGGAAAAAAAGAAGAGACGAGAGAATGGACAGAGACAGGGTGTCTACTAGTAATAAAAAACCAAAATTGGGGACTTTTGGAGACTTTTAGAGGTGTAAATCAAGAAAATTTGGGACTTTTCCCCCGAAACAGTAAGAAAAATGGAGCTAGTTAGAGCGTTAAAAGGCGTATTATATACACCTCATTTTAAAAGTCATGTTGAACCGATGAAAACACAAAAAACCAAGCAACACTTCAGTCATTTCTATTCCTGGTTATACCGGGCACCGCGGCTGGCGAGAAACATTGAAAATGCCAGTGTTTAGGACGATTTTTGTCATTTTTTGGGGACCTGAACAAGAAAATTGGGCACTTTTGGGGACGTCCTTCCAAAATCGGCGATAATCGGGGACATTGGGGACTTTTGGGGACTGGTAGACACCCTAGGAGAGTAAGGAAAAAAACAACTTTGGAGGCTTATTGATGTTGCGAAACCCGACTAAGTTCAGCATTTTTCGATGAATAGGTACGGAATGTCATTTTCAGAGGGCACCTTGAAGCAAAGATCACCATTCAAATACGGCAGCTAAAGATTTGCAGCAAGACCTGTAGCGACTAATAGTGAGTGCATTGCTCAAAAAAGTATGCAGGAATCCCTTTAAACTATTGTTATCTTTTTCCAATCCTTTTCAAATGAATTTAGGAAAAAAGGCCATGCATTACTCTTATCAACAGCTTTAAATAGCTCTATAAAATATTCTAATTTTACCCTTATCATGTCAGTCTTTGGACCCAGAAAGAAAAATGCACGCTATAGGTATGTAGCAAAATCAAGAAAAAAAAAAAAAAAAATACGAGAGGGCTTGTTCATGGTTTTTGTTCGTTTTCAGTTGAAATACACCAATGCTACTGGTTATAGCTATAGTTAAAATTTCATATAATATGGATCACCACTGCTATAGTTTTCACGATCAAAGTTTCTTTTCAATAAGTGATAAAAGCTCCAACTCCCAGTATGAAAGAAATTGAACAAACCCTTCGTAACTGTGTAGTAAGGAAAAACTCTCAAAAGTGACGGTTGAAAAAAAAAAACAAGATCATCAATTCTTTACTTACATCCAGAATATCCAAGTCAAGCTCAAAAAAGACAAAACTTTATAAAATTATTCTGCTATGATTTAATTTGTACATCTTAGTCATTTTTCTCTTCAAAGGGCATTTCAAGGGCCTGATGCAATTTGCAACCAAGACATACTCACATTTCTCGTAACTTTCCTCATTGAAGTCTTAGCACATGGTGTATTTTTCCCCCTTCATTCACCTAGGGTTGTTCAAACGAATCCTTGTCGATAAGCTATCACTGTATAATGTTTAATAATACCAATAAACCCCAAAAATCTTGCTGTTGCTCGATTCTATTGATTCAATCAGAACTGTTTCAGCTCTTAGTTAGAGTATTCTATCTTTTGGACTGCATGGCCGGTAAAACTGGTATACATGGCAATAGCTCATTTTCTCCAGCTCCAAAAACATTTGATTGCCATCCACTTCTTTTCGCCGGTTTTTTAAGCTATTATTTTTGGGAAATTACTCGATCAGATTTGAAGCAAAAATGAAGGAGGGAGGAACATACACACATCATATTATTTACATCAACTGCCTTCTTGGGGAATGCCGTAGTGCTACACAAAACGATAGAAGATAAAACTGTGAATGATTGAAGTAGGCCAGGACAGAAAAAAAAGCAAATTTTGGAGCTGAAATTTTCTTTGTTAAGTTACTGAATAAGCATAAGCTGCCTCAGGTCAAACTTCGAATTCCTCTTTCACCTGCACAGAACTTTTAATCAGACTATCTTACTAACTTTACCATTTACATTTTCAGTTATACTATTACTGCACGCTCCTGAATATGAACAAAGCTTTTTGGCTATGAAAATATTTGATGAATTATGTAGTGAATTACCTTTTTCCTTGTTTCTTAGTTACCTACTAGATGGATATTAGAGCACAATATCTCCAGTGAAACAAGGCATAAACTGGGAAATATAATTAACGATTTATCTACAGGGTAACATGTTTTCTTAATTTCAAAATTTCCTGACATAATTTCCAAACAGAACGGGCATATAAATGCTTTTCACAAGTCACATCTGATTTAAAACTTGAGCTGTAGAAATAGAGCGCTTAAAACTGTAAAACTGGGACTATTTAAAAGTTTAAAAAGGATATGAAAATCCAAGGTTCAATTGTTAAACTTTGGGTCGAATGTTTCCCTTGTTTTGTGTTTATGTTTATGTCAATGTCATGCATGATGCTCAACGTCTCACTTGTATATTTTCCAAATAAACTTATACTTTCACTCACTCCCAGTATCTCAGAGTATTACCTATCTTCCTCCCTTTCACCTATTGGTATTAATTACTAACTTTTCCCTGAGATGTTACATGAAATTGCATGACTTTCTTAGATTTTTGCTGACTTTCCTAGAAAGTATTACAGAGGTGTCACGAAAATTAGAAAATGAAAATCCCTGACATTTCCCTGATTTTCCTGACACATTTGAGTAAAATTTCCTGACAATTACAGATATGGAAGATGTTTAGGAAGACATAATTCAAAATATTATTCGCGTCAAATTTTTTTTCCAGACGTCAAATCCATTCTGGAAAGGAAATAAAGGTGAATTGAAAAATTTTCCCTGATACTTTCATCATTTTCCCTAATATTTCTAGGTATTCCCTGACTGAGACATTCCTATATTACCTCTTCTAATCTTTTTTTTGTGAGTTTAAGGGAAGATACTTTCTGCACTTTTCTGCCTATAGATTCAATTTTTTCTTGCACGGAAAAACAACCTCTCTCCAACTTTTAGGAGCATTGACGAAGTTTTGGAATTCACGACTGGACAGCTCATCGGAGCGCCATCAAAACAGTTAAAGATTCAACACTGCAAGAGAGGTGCAACAAGGAACACCAAAACGAGCCAAGCTCCAGAACATTCAGCGATTGGTGAGAGAGAAAATTAATGTGCAACAAAGACAGGAGGTGGATGGGAATCAATACATACCTCTTGAAAAAATGCGTGCGCTTTTTCCAACACATACTTCAGTTCTGTCAATTCTAGATAATTTGATTTTAAATTTACAGCGTTGTGACTGAGTTCAAGGATTTCACTTTCCGTCCTCTCTAAATGTGACTGAAAATAAGAAAAAAATATCGTTAAAACTAATTTTGTGAGCAGCGAATACATTAAAGATAGCATGCATGACAATGTTAGGTCATGGTTTTCAATAGATGCGGTCCAAATCTTACACTAAGAAAAACATGCCCTTCTTCACTAAAAAAATTAAATTTTGACATGGGAGTGATGATATTACATTTATGAAGATTGATCGTTCCTGAATCTGATGACACCCCAGGCTAACTTAATTTGTCCCCCCCCCCCCCCCCCTTCAAAATCACGATTTATTGTTCTTCAACTTTGACATACTACCGAAGAGCCAATTTTCAGAATCATTGTGGGGTTCTTTGCACTAAAGATTACAGAATGAACCCACCTAAGCTTTTTGTCATCTCATTTTATCAAAACCTCAACTGAGTGGCTCTCTCTTGACCTCATCACATTTCATTTGTGGACAGCCAAAGGCAGGTACGTCTTTTCGGCTGAGTCTTGGAAAGATTTGTTCAGAATGACAAGTTTTCTTGAATCATAAAATTCCCTGATTTTTCCTTGACTTTTCAGGGGGTTTGAGCATATAAGTTCCTGCCTTTCCCATGACTTTTCGGTGTTATTTATGACATAATTACTAGCGAAAATATGCTTTTCACAAAACATTTTTATCATGAAGTTAGTGTCTTATGACTGAAAATAAGTAAACATTTCAGCCTAAAGAAAGAATTCCATGGTCACACAGGATACTTCTCTAGGTTTTCAGGGTTGGGCAAGATTTCCAGACTTTTCCAGGATTTCAATAAACTGTAAAAAAAAACCTGTCAGTTGTATGTTCATTCTCCCGACGCTGAGGAGGCAAAGTTTAGTANGGGGGGGGGGGGGGGGGGGGGGGAGCGGCATGGAAGTCTTCAGAATTTCCTTAAAATTCATCAAAATTTGCAAAAATTGCGAAGAGGAAGAGCATTGCCCCCCTCTCTCCAAATGACGTCCCTTTCACTGAAAAAAAAAGCTATGGGCTATAAAGACATACCGTTCGTTCCGGGCTCAGAGGCCGAAAGTTAGGGGTGCTGGAGCCGTAGCTTCGGTTTCTCCGAGTGCTATGCCCGGAACTTTCGGCCTCAGAGGCCGAAAAAAAAACCTCCGGCCTTGGAAGCCGTATCTACGGGTTTAATATACATGCCGTTTGCGTTTCGGGCTCAGAGGCCGAAAGTTCCGGGCACAGCAACCGGAGCAACCGAAGCTACGGTTCCAGCACCCCGAACTTTCGGCCTCTGAGCCCGAAACGCGAACGGCATGTATATTAAGCTCGTAGATACGGCTTTCAAGGCCGGAGTTTTTCTTTTTTTTTCATATTGGATAGTGGGAAAAATAGCCCCCGGATGATAGGGGATGAGCGACTGAATGGAAGTTGGTTTACCTCGAGTTGAGTGATCTCGCGGGCGTTGGGGGCGGGCGGGCAGACGTTGGACTCGGGCACGAAGATGCGATCCTTGCTGACCTCGACCTCGATGTACCGCAGCTTCCGCTCCATCTCGTCGCAGCGCCGCACCTCGCTCACGAACTTCCGCTGAAAGGAGTTCACGCCCGCGTTCAGCTGAAACAACAAGCAAGCAGCGCACTCTGTAGTCCAGTCACCGCAAACTCACTCCGAGTACCTCCTCGATAGCTGTTGAGCTTTAAAAGAAACAATGCGCCCGAATATTTTAACTGATTTTAACGAATATCCATTTGTTCAGTGTTCACTAGAGAGCCTATACTGTTGTGATAGCGAAAAGAGCAGGAAGTGTCAAATTTTCGAAATCGAGTTTCCTACGAAATTCGTCTGATATTTTTTAGATGACATCACTGAATTAGCTAAAACAGCAAAATTCATCTTAAGGTGATTCGACGGACGCCATATTTTGTGTCAGAGCGGCATGCGATATATCGCATCAATGGGTTCCATTTTTTTAGCTACTCGTAATTTTTCTCCAATTTTGAGATCGCAATTCTGTTGTCACGAGACTAAAGCACTAACTGACTAAGCAATACGACTCTCTATTGATAACAATTTTAATTAAAGAACTAACATGTTTTTCAACGTGCATTAAATGGTTGTTTTCAATTCGCCTTCAGCTGCGTCGGCAACAATTGTCGTTGCGAATCTGTTGTACGTACCGATTTCAGCTCATTACCTACATACTCGACCCTCTGAAGGCATTTCATGTGCGAAAGCAATGCGCCAGCTGCATATGAAGCAATTGTTGTTACGAACATGTTGTGGGTGCTGATTTTAGCTCATTACATACTCGACTCTCAGAAGACGTATTTTGCAAAAGTACCGCAATCTGCTGGAGTGCGAACAAAGAAAGGATTAAGTTGATTTGATGAGAGAACTCATCTTTTTGCTCTTGCTGAGGTTTTAGACAGGTCAGTTGCTTAGAAAAAAAAGGGGGAAAAATTAAAGCGTCCTACGGACTTTGGACACTTTCAGCAAACCTAGTTCCACAGACCTGAATTCCACAATGGTCGAGGAATGAGGAGGCGCCATGTTCGAGTTGGTGGCATGTTTTGCGCAACCGAAACCAAAATCGGCAACAAAACGGCTCCTTTAAAAAGAACGTGGAGCCATGCGATTTCTACGACGTTTACGCTCTTTTTCAAACAAACCGTTCAACAAATGATTGAGGAGGCTGTGGGGCTGTGACACGCATTGAATCCGCTAGATGAATCATTGCATCCCAGCGGGTGGGCGACCTGGTCTCTCATCCTCTTATCTGAACGGATTCATTTCAAAAAGAACGATGCACACATAGAATTTGCGTGCTTGATAGTTCCTTTTGATTTATTTCATTTGAACATAGTTTCTTTTAGCATAAATGCATTCATTCTATTCATCTGTCACGTTGAACCCGCGGGACTTGTCAACGGCAGCCGCTACCGAGCTACGAAAAACCGCGTAAGAGCGTAAAGGCGTTGACGAATTTATTTTAATGAAATGTAAATTTTCTCGTAAAATTACGAGTGTTCTGCATTGAGATGTTCAGTGAATTTCATTCCGGACTAAATCTGACGATTCTAAAAATTTTCAGGGGAAAAACACATAACTTTCCTTGAAATTAACCCATATTGTCAGGGGAAATCTGACAACATTCGACTGCTCATACGGCGTTCTTCTGCAGTTCGGTAGCGGGTCACCGGGCGTGGCGCACTGACGAACAAAAGCCGACGAGAATGAAGATGATGCCGCGCGAATGCGTTGAGATTTACAGCCGTCGAGTATGAGGCACGCGCTTACAATTAAACTTTGCTAGAAACGCTCGAGATAAGGGAAATGGCAGAGGTCGGGCATGATTTGAAAACTTTAAAAGCGTACATCTTCGTGAATATGAAATTTCGATGTCTTGAAAGTAGTTTTATCGGTTTTCTCGTAAACTTTTCTATTCAAAGCGACCCCTTAAAATTAAAATCGTGACGAGATGAACATAAAATTTGAAACTTTTTTTTCAAAAATTTCATGTCCGACTTCTTCCAAAGACTCGTTCCACTGAGTGGCGTAAGAGCGTATCGACGGTGAAACTACCAAACCACGTATCTCGTTTGCGGTGTTTAAAAATCTACGCTCACATTTTATTTTTTTGAAGTAGACCAAATCAATATCATTCCTTGAAATTTTCACGGAATTTTCTCCGCACAAAGAGGAAAAATCACAGAAATTTTCAAGATTGGATGTTAAGTAGTTTTTCATTGAAAAAATAAAGTATGACAGGAAGTCTGCGACGTCGCAAACCGAGATACGTGGTTTGGTAGTTTCACCGTCGGTTTCTCGGTCAGTGGCGTGGCGTGAACGATCGATTATCGATATTTCCCCATTTGAAGCTATGGTAAAGAATCGATATGTGAGGTGTTCCTTACGAACACCCTGTTTATCGATTCTTTTCCATAGGTTTAAATGACAGATCAATCGATATATCGCAAACCACGCCACGCCACTGATCTCGGTTACCGCATGAGCCTGTGAAAACCTGGATTTATAAGTAATACAGGGTTCACATGGAAATTAAGATAATCCCTTGCGTTTTGCGTTAGAGGTGCGACGAAATGAGAGAAAAGTCAGTGTACTTTGCTGTGAAATATCTTTAAACTCTCTCTTCAGGCCAATACATTTAATTATACTTTTAATTTCAAGATACTTTGCGCCGAAAACGTCTGCGAACAGCATATTTTCATAAAAAATCATGTCGCCCCGCAGAACATTAAAAAGTCGGGAAGTATTATGATCAAAATTCCTGAAACGTCAAAGGATCAGATCAGTGGCGATGCTTGAAAGTTGGCATCAATATTTTCCCTCCGTTTAAATCCATTCAAAATATCGATTGTGGGTGAAGCAAGCTGCCTCACCAAGAATAAAATGTTTTACATACATTTAAATGGGGTGAATTAAGAAAAGAGCTAAAATGTTTTTCAATGTGTTTTATTCGGTTGTTTTCAATTCGCCTTCAGGTGCTTACGCAGCAATTGTTGGTACGAATATGTTGTGTGTGCTGAGTTTAGCTCATTACATACTCGACTCTCTGAAGGCGTTTCATGTGCGCAAGTGGCGCACCCTGATGGCACCCGAAGATATACGCTTTTAAAGTTTTTAAATCATATCCGACCTCTGCCATTGATTCGCTCCACTGTGCGCCAGAGGAACAACGATTTTTCAGGGTTGTGCAAAATGTCTTGACTTCCCTTGGTTTTTTCAACAACTTTTTACCCTATTCTCACCCAGGCAATTTGGCAATCCTGATGGAAACCCGTGACGTCATCCAGGATAATCCTAGCGGCGCCGCAACGACCGCGATCAGGAGCGGCGACCCGACGCCATCGGGGCATTACACGACCCTCGACGTTGCCAATTCGTGCATAAATCAATTAAGCACACTCGTGATTAAAACACTCCTTTATTATCCCCGCAACGCAAATGCGACGCGGCAAGGTCAACGGGCGGGCCACGCGACCGTCCCGTCGTACAGTGGATCGAGTGAATTGGAGAGGTCGGACATGAAATTTTTGACTAAAACTGGGCATTTCGGTGTTTATTTCGTCACATTTTAAATTTTAAGGGGAGCTTCTGGAGGAAAATTTCACGGAGGGACCAATGGAGCCACTTTTGGAACCTCAACATTTTGTATAAACGGAGTTATGCAGGGTTATCACAGAATTTAGAAAATGAAATTCCCTGACAATTTCCCTGATTTCCCAGACACATTTTGGTGTAATTCCGTGACAATTGAAGATGTGACGGGTGGTTAAGAAGGCGTAACATTTTGTATGAACAGAGTTATGCAGGGTTGCCACAGAATTTAGAAAATGAAATTACCTGACAATTTCCCTGATTTCCCAGACACATTTCGGTGTAATTCCCTGACAATTGAAGATGTGACGGGTGGTTAAGAAGACGTAATTGCAAATAGTTTTCAGGCGGAATTTGTTGTTCGAAACCTCAAACCCATTCTAGAAAGCAAATGAAGGTAATTTAACAAATTTTCCCTGACATTTTCGTCATTTCCCCTGACATTTCCCTGTTTTCCATAACTTTTTAAACTTCCCTGACATTCCCCGGTTTTCCCTGACATTTCCTGGTTTTCCCTGGCTGTGGCAACCCTGATTAGAGAGGTCGGACATGAAATTTTTGACTGAAGCTGAGAATTTTGGTGTTTATTTCGTCGCATTTTAAATTTCACGGCGTGCTTTTGGAGGAATATTTCACGAGGAAACCAATGGAGCCACTTTTAGAACCTCAAAAATGTGTATAAACGGAGTTTAAAGTTTCCAAATTTTGTCCGACCTCTCCAGATATCGACTAGATCCTTTGTGCGTCGGCCATCGGCTACTGGATAATTGATAAGAGGGTCCGCCATACGCGGGCGCGCCTATCGCCAAAATGTTGGTCATGTTCACTAATTATGGCTCCGATTATAATAACCTGTGCGACCCCGTTCATTTATACCCACAGCTATTGCGCATCGGGTGATGAGTGCTGGAATCTGCTGGATTCGGGAGTATTCCTCAGCCGAGCTGAGGAAAAACGCGGTAAGAAACTTTAGACGTTGCCAAATTTTCTTCGATTGAATACTACACTGGAAAAAAAACACATTGGATCTAGAGTTCAGACTCTTAAAAACATCGACAAGAAAAAATACTCTTGATTCGATCGGATTTTTGCTTAAATCAAGGACCAAGCCTCTGAATTTGAGCGGATTTCCTTTTGATTTAAGCAAAAATCTGATTGAATCAAGAGTTTTTCTTCTTGTCAATGTTTCCAAGAGTCTGGACTCTAGATCCAATGTGTTTTTTTTTTCCCAGTGTAGTTTATAAGGGCATTGGTAAATACTTTCCTTCCAATTTTGCAGACATTTTTGTACGCCAATTCAATCTAAAATCTCTGGAAATTTAAAAAAAAAAATATGCAGAACTTTTTAGTTCGAAAATAGGATTCTACAAGGCAAAATGAAGAGAATGGTGTATCGTTTCAATTTGTTTACATTGGCTGCACAAGTAGACTTTTGCTAACATCTGCAACCGTACCATGAGGAACGAGAAGAAATTAGCTAGATTTAAAGTACATAATAGTTGTATCATTTTAAATGACGATGATCCATGCAGTTGTCAAGGAAGTACCTCATTTTTCACTTGAAATCCTCAAATTTCACAAAATTCGATGAAATTTTTGGAAATGTTACACATTGAAGCTCCTCGAAGTACAAACATTCCAAACCCATGAGTTGAAAAACACTGACTCTGCGGGTTTGAAAAGAGCCAAACACATTGTGGCCAACATTACCGCCTACAAGACTGCGAGGATACTTCACGCATTGCGCGTACACGAAAAGAATACTTCACGCACTGCACGTACGCCACGGTGCGTTTCGCGCAATGCGTGAAGTATCCCTGCCGTCTTGGAGGCGCCAATACACGTTCCACGCAGGCGTCGTCGCGTCGGACCGAAATTGGAGACAAATTGAGACAAAACTGAGACCGCATTGAGACAAAAATGAAGCAGACACAAAATTTCATTGGTGGCTTGAAGATTATCTGACTGCACAATAACGATCTTACGGACAGATACTACTTTAAGAATCAACTCGCAGGGGATTGGATGCTTTTCAGGCTTTATTAAAAAACACGCGGAGTATGAAGGGAAACATTCCGGATTTTCTTGTGGAATTACCGCGCTTTTCCAGTACTTCCGGACCGCCTTTAAAAAAATCAGCGCTAGTTCCAGATTTTCCAGAAATTCCGACGATTTTTCGTGTCTCGATAACACGGCATCGAAGTTCTGGAACTTTCTGCACCCCCTTCGATCGACCGAAATCCGAGTTAGGGAACTTTTCAGCTGTTGGAACTTGGCGTGACTCAGCCCTGAGACGCTTTTCCGGTCGGGGAATTTTCGCACTTTTCCAGTACTTCCGGACCGTCCTTTCAAAATCAGTGCTATTTCCGGACTATCCAGAAATTCCGGACTAGTGGACACCCTAGTCTAGGGGCCGAGAGAATTTTCGACTTAACCGGGATTTCGCCTTAAAACTGCAGTTCCACTTGGCGAGTTTTCACTGTAAGAATGATGTTATTATTCTGATGTAGGAGTGGAGTGGATAACTTCGACTGAAATCCGAGTCTGGGAACTTTTCAGCTGTTGGAACTTGGCGTAACGCGGCCTCAAAACGCTTCTCCGGGCGGCCGGCGCCACGCGTGGTATGAAGGAAAATATTCCGGATCTTCTTGCAGAATTTACGTACTTCTTCAGTACTTCCGGATCGCCCTTAAAAATCAGTACTATTTCCAGACTTTCCAGAAATTCCGGACTAATAGACACGCTAGTCTAGGGACCGAAAACATTTTCGATTTAAGCGGTATTTCGCCATAGAACTACAGTTAGACTACGCGAGTTTTCACTGGAGTTCTGGAACATTCTGCACCCCTTCAATCGACTGAAATCCGAGTCTGGGAACTTTTCAGCTGTTGGAACTTGGCGTGACGCGGTCTCAAAACGCTTTTCCGGGCGGCCGGCGCCACGCGTGGTATGAAGGAAAAAATTCCGGATCTTCTTGCAGAATTTGAGTAGTTCTTCAGTGCTTCCGGATCGCCCTAACAAAATCAGCACTATTTCCAGACTTTCAGGGAATTCCGGACTAGTAGACTAAAGCGGGATTTTGCCTTAGAACCGCAGTTCGACTTGGCGAGTTTTCACTGAATTCTGGAACATTCTACACCCGTTCGATCGACTGAAATCCGAGTCTGGGAATTTTTCAGCTGTTGGAGACGCTTTTCTGGGCGGCCACCGTCACACGTGGTATGAAAGAAAAATTCCGGACCTTCTTGCGGAATTTCCGCACTTTTTCAGTACTTCCGGATCGCCCTTACAAAATCAGTGCTATTTCCGGAATAATAGACCCCTATTCTAGGAACCGAGAAAATTGTCGATTTAAGAGCGGCATTTCGCCTTAAAACTACAGTTCGACTACGCGAGTTTTCACTGGAGTTCTGGAACATTCTGCACCCGTTCAATCGACTGAAATCCGGGAACTTTTCAGCTGTTAGAACTTGGCGTGACTCGGCCCGGACGCTTTTCCCGTCTCCGGAAAATCGGGAGAAACGCGACTCCACCCGGGCCGGGCTGGCCTCGGCATTGACATTTACAAGCTCCTCCGCCGGGGAGCAGGGAACCGGGGGTTCTTTTTGTTTACTTATTAACAAGTTGATTCGATTCACTTACGATCAGATCGATGGCGCTGCGTTGCGTGCCCAACTGCCGCACAGTGAATCTAGAATCCCTTCATACTGAGAGTCAAGACAGCACCCCCTCATGGAGTCACAAACGGTAATAAAGATTACACAAATTGAACGTTTTTTGTAATCTTTGATCGGCCCGATCTCAAATTCCTTTCTCCGTTCCTTCTCTCATTCCATTTGTTCCTTGCCGTACCCCCAATGTCCCGGTCCATTCCAGTTTATAATCTTTGCAATCGGTGAAAATGTAATCTTTATTCCCGTTTTTGACACTGTGAAGGCCTAAAATACGGGAACCAATCAGAAATGGATTCACATTGTCTTGACTCTCAGTATAAAGGGACTCTAAGTGGATCGAGTCAATAGGAGAAGTCGGAGAAAATTTAGAAACTTTAAAAGCTTTAAAAACTTTAAAAACAGGGTTACCATAGAATGAAGAAATTGAAATTCCCTGACATTTCCCTGATCTCCCTGTCACGTTTTGGTAAAATTCCCTGAAAATTGAAGATATGCTAGATGGTTAGAAAGACATATTTTAAAATAGTTTTCACTCAAAATCTGTTTGAAACGTCAGACCTTGTCTAGAAAGCAAATTAAGGTTACTTGTTAATTATTTCCTGACTTTTTACACTGGACAAAAAAACACATTGGATCTAGAGTCCAGACTCTTGAAAACATCAACAAGAAAAAGTACTCTTGATTCAATCAGAATCTATAGCTTAAATCAAGAACCAAGCCTCTTAATTTACGCGGATTTCGTTTTGATTCAAGCAAAAATCCGATTGAATCAAGAGTATTTTTTCTTGTCAATGTTTTCAACAGTCTGGACTCTAGATCCAATGTGTTTTTTTTTTTTTCAGTGTGACTGTGGCAACCCTGACTCCGTTTACATAAAATTATGAGGTTCTCAAAATGGGTCCATTAGTTTCCTCGTAAAAATGTCTTCTAAAAGCACCCATTGAATAAAATGTGACGAGATGGACATCAACATTTGCTGTTTAAGTCAAAAATTTAATTTCTGACCTCTCTAATTGACTCGATCCACTGTGCGACGAGCCCGCTCGCCCGGGCCCGGGCTACTCCCGTATTCTGATTGACTTCATTACCGTCGCTGCTCGGGATTAAGGGCGCATCTCGAATTCCTCAAGAGCCCCGGAGAACATGGATTTATAGGTAATCCAGGGCTCACCTGGGAATTGAGATCGCCCTAGCGTCAGAGGGGCGATGTTATTAGCTCCCAGGATAATCCCGCAATCCCCAGGCACGACAACAATACACAGTGGAACGAGTTTTAAGTCAAAATTATCATGTTCGACCTTCTTTTCAAGGGGCGTCTCACTGTGCGGCGAACGCGGCGGGGGAACTAAAGTTTCTGTGTGGAGGAAAAATAGCGTATCAACATTCGACTGTTCGTCAAATTTCGTCTTTTTCCAGACGACGGACCGGAACGTGACTAATTTTAACGCTGCCCACACTGGCAAAAAAAAAAACACATTGGATCTAGAGTCCAGACTCTTAAAAATATTGACAAGAAAAGGTTCTCTTGATTCAATCAGAATCTAGCTTAAATCAAGAACAAAGCCTCTTAATTTAAGAAGATTTCGTTTTGATTCAAGCAAAAGTCCGATTGAATCAAGAGTATTTTTTCTTGTCAATGTTTTCATGAGTCTGGACTCTAGATTCAAAGTGTTTTTTTTTTTTCCAGTGCACTCGAGAATTATATTTTCATGTACTGGAAAACAATTGGGCATTTCTAACGAAAAATTCCATGAGACTTTATCTGGTTACACCCAAAAATAAGGTTGTACTTCGAGGAAATATATTCGTGACTTTTCTGAAAAATAAACATTTTATCAAGGAAAAGTTTGGCAACGTTTTGAGTGCTCATGCGATGTTTTTCCTCTGCTCGGCAATTTTTACATCGAGGCTCCGTGGGCCCGCTGTTCCGATATATCAATTTACGCAGAAACGCACACAGGACTCCAGCTTTCTTCTCGGAACTCGAATCAGAGGTCGATAAACTTCTACTTATAAGTCAAAAGGAACTATATCCATTCTGGCATGAGCTTTGAGATCCATAAGAGTGCAAGCAAGATAGGACTCGTGTCACAATGGCTATAGTTTTTGTTTGGATACGTTCATTTATTTTTTTGACCTATGTTCATACACAAAACAAGGAAGAATCGACGGCAAAAAAGCATATGCTAGCTCACAATACTGCCGAACTGCCGTGCTAAGGAAAAACGCGGTATGATCTTCAGGCGTTGCCAAATTACCTTTGATAATACATAAATTTCTTGGAAAACTGATGTGTATTTTTCTTCCAATTTTTTTAGATAATTTTGTTTTCAATTTCACATAAAGTTCCTGAAAATTAAAAGGGAAAATATTCACAACTTTCCTTAAAAATAAACATTTTATCGACGGAAATTTGGCAACTCTCGAATGTTCATACGGCGTTCTTCCTTAGCACAGTAGAGTACTGCCGTGATAGCGAAGAGAACAGTAAGTGTCAAATTTCCGAAATCGAGTCTCCTTTAAAATTCGTCTGATCTCTTTTAGATGAAATCGCTGAAATAGCTGAGACAGCGAAATTCATCTTGATTGTATCAAAACGAGACATATGGGAAAGTTGCGAGTGCGCAAAAAAATGACGTAGATTCAGTCAAAACAGCTGTAAGTGACTTTATTCCTCTAGAGAGCCAATGAAAACAGTGCTTTCAAGTAAAGTGCCGCCCTCTTTTGCCTATTTCTGACCTGAAATTTTATTTTGTTGTGTGTCCAAAGACGCAACCACGAAAGCATGCAGGAGATATCACTCACGACTGTCGAAAAATTCCTTTTTTATGTACTTGAAATACAATCGGTCGATTTTTAATCATCCAAACGGTTTCTAAGAGTCTTTCGGATGATTAGCGGCGATGGAGATGTTACACGTTGGAGGATTTTGCGATTTGACTGTTGATTCTTACGTAAAAGTTCGCGAGAAACACGATGGTGCCACTGGTTTTCTCTAAAATCAACTCCCAAGCTCAAAAAAAGCTCTCAAGTTGAGGCCAAAATGGAGGGGATATCCCACGCTATCCTGAGAGTCTGTGTCTACACCAAGACAAACTCTCCATGCAAAGATAGGGAGCAAATACATTGACAGGGCTGCCACTTTATTTGGGGCTCCAAAACTGAAAACACGGCAACCCTTTCAATGTATTTGCTCCCTATCTTTGCATGGAGAGTTCGTCTTGACGTAGAGGTGGACTCTCAGGATAGCGTGGGATATCCCCTCCATTTTGGCCTCAACTTGAGCGCTTTTTTTGAGCTTGGGTGATGATTTCAGAGAAAAACAGTGGCACCATCGTGTTTCTCGCGAGCTTTTACACAAAGATCAACTGTCAAATCGCAAAGTCCTCACACATGCAGCATCTCCATTAGCGGCAATTTAACAAAGGGGGAACGGAGGCTTCTTCGAATACAATTTTCCGATCAGGCGTTTCTGAGCCCGTTTTCTAAAAACTTCATATTTGCACTTGCCAGTGGAATGGCGTGCTTTGCGATATATCGATTGTCATGTCATTTAAACCTACGGAAAAGGATCGATAAACAGGGTGTTCGCAGCGATCACTTTAATAATCGATTCTTTGCCATAGGTTTAGAAGGCAGAACAATCGATACATCGCAATGGGCCTGTTGCAAACTTTTGCTAGAGCAAAACTAAGACTTGTTTCCTACAGATAATGCCTCAAAAATCACGATGAGCGCATCGGCAAAGTCTGAAATGCACTCATAACTTCACAATCTGCGTAAGAAATTTGCGGTTTTTTGAGCTTCCCGCTTCGAAAACGATACTACGGTACAGGTGAACATTTTGTTAGAGGAGTCGTTCCATTGGCGACAATACTCATCATGGCCGACGCCAGTCCGCCAAAACACGTGTGATGGGACGAGATAACACTTGAACAGGATTAAACCATATAACAATCGGCGTGTTTACGTTCATATTTTCCTCGCCCGCCTTAATTGACCTTGAACTCTCCTCGAATTACGCGAGGAACTGCGCAAGCGTCGGCCATGATGAATATTGCCGACGATGGAGCGACTCCTCTAACAAAATGTTCACCTGTGCAGTGGTATCGTTTTTGAAGCGGGAAGCTCAAAATAACGCAAATTTCTTACGCAGATTGTGAAGTTATGAGTGCATTTCAGACTTTGCCGATGCGCTCATCGTGATTTTTGAGGCATTATCTATAGGAAACAACTCTTCATTCTGCTCTAGCAAAAGTTTGCAACAGGCCCATTCACGCCACGCCACTGCTTACTGCTCTCTTCGCTATCACGGCAGAGTAGAGCCTCGCTTTCCCTCGGTGCTCTTTTCATGCTGGCGCCCATATACTCTCATCAGACACCGGATGATGTCACTCACAGCATTTAAATTTTCATCGGCGATAACTCCGCAAAAATTAAGTACAGAATGACTAGACTGAAGTGCTTCTTGCCGACTCATCCTCATAAATCGTCTATTAAGTCACACTTCTGGGACGCGTGTCTAAGCTACCAGCTCAGCTCATCTTGAAGTGCGCACGGAAAAGAGTTTAGTGCCCACGCTTAGCAGGTGGGTAAAATTGTGCAGACTATTTCGCAGAAGGGACCAGCCCAGCGAGCCTCAAAAGTTAGTTGATTTATCTGAGGGAACGGGTTTCTTGTGATGGATTTTTGATTCTTATGAAAACTTAATGGCCATGGAAAGTGAAATTGTTCGGAATGGACCACTAGACAAGGTACGAATTTCAGCATTCTGATACATGTTTCTTAACCAAAATTTCACGTAAAACACGATGCGCTCACCGAAAATTGCCGATATCAACTCCTTACGAAGATTTTTAATGATTCTTGGTGCGTGAATTCAAACTATCCGCTCATGAAAACTCGATGCTCTACGTGATTCACATCGCGCACTAAACGTTATCATGACAGTCTCTGCGATATAAAAATCTGGCAACCTTAATCTTGACACTTTGGCTCATCTATTACAAATAGCTTATAGTTTGAACAACACATGGTGGGAAATGAACATTGCTCAATTGAGCAGCTTGCTGAAACCGTTGTAGTGCGCGATTTGACTCACGTAGAACTTCGAGTTTCTTGTGAGCGGGCAGTTCAAATTCCTCGTAATCAATGTGAAATGAAAACGTCAATATCTTTGTTAGAAGTTGGTTTCAGTAATTTTCGTTGCGCAAATCGTATTCTACGTGAAATTCTGGTCAAGAAATATGTATCAGATTGCTTAAATTCGTACCTTGTCTAGTGGTCCATTTCCTCGTTTTCAGCTTCTCCGACTTAAATCGTAGAACAGGGTGTCTAGTTTTTTTTCAGTTTTGGAAATCCTGATTTTTCCTGATTTTTGACTGCTAAATCCTGATTTCATAATTTTTGACTACTAAATCCTGATTTCATAATTTTTCCAAATCCTGTACTGATCAAATCATGAATTCACGCAAGGCGAATGTAACTTTATAAAAATAGCTCCATGACAAAATTCGAATCGGACGGTCGATTTTTCTCAAATCCTGATTTTACGACAGATTTTGCCTCAAATCCTGGTGCACGGAACCAACGTGAAAAAAACCTCGTGCGTGGGAACCGAAGTTTAGGTCATATGGATCTCTGAAGTTTTCGGATTGAGCATCTGAACACTTAAGGTCTAGCAGTCGAGGTTCGAATCACGCACCTGAAACTCCAGTTCTTCAGATGTGAGAACCGAAGTTTTTCGGATGTGAAAACCGAAGCTTTTTGGATGTGAAAACCGAAGTACTTCAGATGTAAGAACTGAAGTTTCAGATGTGTGATCCAAACCTCAGCAGCTGGACCTAAAGTGTTCAGATGCTCAATCCGAAAACTTCAGAGATCCATATGACCTAAACTTCGGGTCCCACGCACGAACTTTTTTTCTCCGTGTATAGAATCGGGAAAATCGGGAAAATCCTGATGCTGACACCCTGCATAGAAAAAAAATAGATGGTGCATGACGACAGAACCTTCTGTTCGCAGGGCTCATGCAGTTTCTTTGTTACACTTACAGAATTTTTCTATTGTGAGGACAGAACTTCGGTCATGGGAACAGAGTATTCTGTCCTCGTAACGAAAGCTTCTGTGACTGTTACAAAAGAAGTGCAGGAGCAAGAGCCCTGTGAACAGAACTATATTTTTTTCAGTGTGAAAGAATTTTTGTTTGAGGTTATGTTCTATTGTTTCGAACCAAACGATACATCGAACCACTATCGGATCTATATAGGTCTAGCTCAGACCTGGCAACAACTGTCGACCGGCGGCCTGCACGGAGCGAGCGAGCCAAGAGGCAAGAAGCAAGGAGAGTGGGACTATTGCTATGAATTATGAGGATGGGCCGAGCTGGGCCCCGGCGTCCCATCACCGGAGGGGCCATAGGCTATCGGAATTATTGGATATCTAGTGACCACGGACATCGACTTGGGACTCCGGTGACCGCTTCCGCAGACCGCGGCGACACGAGCGCAAGACGGCAGGACGACCGCCGCGACGCACAGTGGACCGAGTCGATATGAGAGGTCGGAAAAATTTGGAAACTTTAAACGCTTATAACTCCGTTTGTACAAAACTTTGAAGTTCTACACGGAGAGAAAAACCTCGTACATGGGACCCAAAGTTGAGGTCATATGGATCTCTGAAGTTTTCTGATCACGCATCCGAAAACTTGAGGTCGAGCTGCCGAAGTTCGGGTCAGACATCGAGGCACTTCGGTATGTACCGGAGTACTTCAGATGTGTGACCCGAACCCTTTGGTACATATCGAAATACTTTAAATGTCTGACCCGAACTTCGGCAGCTCGACCTCAAGTTTTTAGATACGTGATCCGAAAACTTCAGAGATCCATGCGACCTCAACTTCGGGTCCCACGCACGAAGTTGTTTTCTCCGTGTAAAAGTGGTTCTATTGGTTTCCTCGTGAAATTTTCTTCCCTAAGCACCCCCAAGGTGCCTACAAGTCAGGAGGTAGTACTGATTTTTCGAGGGCGATCCGGAAGTGCTGGAAAAGTGCGGAAATCCGCAAAAAGGTCCGGAATTTGTTTCAGTTTTTTGTCATTTTTGTCGCGTTTTGGGCGAGAAATTCAAATTTTAAGAAATTTAAACACTCGTAACTCCGTTTATACAAAACTTTGAGGTTCTAAAAGTGGTTCCATTGGTTTCATCGTGAAATTTTCTTCTAGAATCACCCCCAAGGTGCCTACAAGTCAGGAAGTAGTACTGATTTTTCAAGGGCGATCCGGAAGTACTGGAAAAGTGCGGAAATTTGCAAGAAAGTCCGGAATTTTCTCTACAGTTTTTTGTCATTTTTGCCGCGATTTGAGCGAGCAATTAAAATTCTGAAATTTTCCGATGTTGCTTTGAGAAATTTTCTTATCTACGCACCCCTTTAAAGTTAAAATGAGACGAAATAAACATTCAAATTTCCAGTTTTAGCCACAAATTTTACGTCCGACCTCTCGATCCACTGTGCGGCGCGGGCCCGCTGTTCCGAAATATCAATTTACGCGGAAAGGCACACGGGACTACATTTTGTTTCTTATTGGAACTCTAATGAGGGGTCGATAAACTCGGACAAACTTTAAACGCTTAAAACTCCGTTTATACAAACTTTGAGGTTCTCAAAGTGGTTCCATTGCCTTCTTCGAGTAATTTCCTTCTCTACGCGCCCCAAAATGTGACGAAATAAACATTAAAATTTGCAGTTTTAGTCAAAAATTTCATGTCCGACTTCTCAAATTGGCTAGATCCACTGTGCGACGGAGCGGCGGGGAAATCGAAGCAAAAAGGCTACGGGCCTGTCGACTTACGGTGTCGAGGTCAGGGCTTGGAGGAGGAGGTGGTCTCCGTGGATTACATCAGGTCGTTGGGGGAAAAAATCACTTACAGGCTAACAGGGTTGCAAGTTAGATCGAATTTCGAAATTGCCGGATTTTAATTAACAGAGAAATTCTTCGACTTGGCGAGCCAAAATTCCTAGGTTCAAAGGAAAAATATTCGATTTCATGGGCAAAAATTGCCCGGTTTAACGTTAGAAATCGTCGATTTTGTGCTTCGCCATTTCCCCATAAAACCCCCAGACATTTAACGTCTCGGTGGATCATCGACTTAGTGAATTAGAATTTTCAGATTTTACAAAAGAAGAAAAAATTGCTGACCTTGTGAGAACTCTTCTATGCCTTCAATCCGGGTTGCCGCAGAATTCAAAAAAATGAAATTCCCTGACATTTCCCTGATTTCCTTGACACGTTTCGGTGAAATTCCCTGACAATTGAAGATGTGACGGATTGTTAAGAAGGCATAATTGAAAATAGTTTTCAGGCAAAATTTGTTAATCGAAACCTCAAACTCATTACAGAGAGCAAATGAGGGTGATTTAATAAATTTTCCCTGGCATTTTCGTCATTTTCCCTAACATTTCCCGGTTTTCCCTGGCTTTTTAAAATTCCCTGACATTTCCCAGTTTTCCCTGACTGTGGCAACCCTGAGTACACTCTTATTTTTGTTCTGTCTAAAGTTTTTAACAGGCGAATAGAGGTATTAAATCTGTTGTTTTAAGTGAAGGAGCGGCTGACATTTCTTAATTCCGGCAAAATATGAGAAAATGGGCTACTGGCAAGTCGACACGCGGTGACGAGGTCAGAACATGGAGGAGGTCTGAGTGCAGAGCACAGGGGCGTTGAAAAAAATCACTCATAGGCGCCAACCTCGAAAGGGCCTGCCCGACGGGATATTCAATCAACGTGAACATCGACAGCATGACAGGGAACGAATTTTATCACCTTAAACTTGTTTCTCAGGTAAAAGTCGAACGCACCAGTGCAATACAGCGAACGCGATGAAAATTCCAAGAATCAACTGGATTGCATTTTGCAAAAAGGAACCACTATCATTGCAATGATGCTAAGATTGTGCAACTTCATCCTTTGCAATAAAATTGCAGAAATCGTGAAAAACTATGAAATTTAGATGGTAATTTTTGTCTTAAAAGCACGGTTTTTAGCGAGTAAAATAGAAACTATTGATGGATAATCGGGTTTTTCCTCCAAGGCAAAAGAGTTGCACAATCTCAGCAACATTGCAATGCTAGTAGTTCCTTTTTGCAAAATGCAATCCAACTCATAAACTCACGTGAATTGATATGATGGGTCACTATACCTTGCGATTTTTATGAGTGTACCAGGTGAGAGTATGGACATTTCGGTTTATGTAGCTCTTCGAGCCCAAAAGGGCGACAACGTGTAAAACGAAAATCACTAGAAAAGAGCCGCTGCCAACCCATGCATTTGAAAGATTAATCTATATGGCCGACAGCGCATGGTAAACAAGCGTCTTTAAGGATTAAGACTTTGAAAAGGAGGAAATTTATGCAAAATAAAAGTTTAAAACACGATTTATGTTTCTCTAAGTTAAACTTTATCCATAGTATGGCAAAATATGATTGGTTTGAATTGATTTCCAACACTAAAAGTCATTTTCCTCCTTATATATGATTTTTTTGCGGTTTTTAAACATTCTACTTGCCCGAATATTTTGTCCTCCTTAGAAACGACCCATTTGCTGTTTTTTTGCTGCGTGTTAAATACTCTTCAAGTTGTTATGATAATTTATCTTTAGTATTTAAGGGCGAGAGCATTAAAGTGTACTTCGTAACTTTCTACGGAAATGGTTCAGAACAGCTCGTCACGTGAGAATTTAGGACAAGCTTTTTCTCCGTTCTGAAGCATTCTTTATCAAAAACTTATTGTGATGCGATATCAGTGTCACCAGTGCACTATATTTACCACACGCTGATACTCAAATAAGAAGAGTTGGCATTATTTGAGGTTTTTTTTTTTTTTTTTTTTTTTTTTTTTTTTTTTTAAAGTTTTTATTGTAAAAGAGTTACAAAAAAGGAGGGGAACCGTCCTCTGACATTACATCCCACCTTATCGGTTACAACAATAAGTCACTTACAGTGCTAATACTACTTTACTTTTAGATTTCTACTTAATATCTAGGATATTTATTTTATTCTACTTCATAAATGTGTGTAGGTTAAAAAACCACCATAAAAAATGGTGGAGAAAAATTCCCCTATCTAAATACTACTGAGTTTACTTAAAATCAATTAAGTATGCTACGAGACTCTTGTTGAGAGACAGAACTTTACTAAATGTAAATAAAAATTTACTGACAAGGTCTACTTAATCATTTTTAAATGTGATACTTATCCTACTTGCTATTAATACTTTAAAAGCTTCTACAAAATCACAAGAGGTTTTGTGACTTACTGGTTAGGTTATAAGTCCTAAAATAAAGTGCTACTATTAGTTGTGAGTGATTCCGAATTTATTGTTTATTAATTTCTTAATTCATATATTTCTTCTTTGAGAGATGTGATTTTATTATTTAGATAGGCAAATTCTTCTACATAAAATGCGGTTAATTTTTTTATTTGTTCTTTTAAGGTTTGAATCTCTTTATTATTATTATTATTTATTTCTATGAGTTCTTTATTTTGGTTTAGGGTATTGTCATTACTAGGTTCTTTATTTTTATTGTTGTTGGGTTCAGTTTGTTTTTTGAATTTTTCTAGTTTAGCTTTTCTTAATTTTTTATAATATTTACAACCTTTCCATGTTGAAAAGTGAGGTTCTTTGCAATGTAGACAGGTCGGTGTTATTTTTGAGTTCTTTTCTTTGGCTATTAAGGATTTGGGACAGTCAGTACTAAAATGAGGTCCTGTACAAATTATGCAAGTTATACCTACGAAGCAGTATCTTTTAGTGTGTCCGTAATTTAGGCAAGATTTACAAATCGGAATATCTACATATTTTGGGTCTATTTTTCCTATTTGGATATCAAAATTTTCAAGTTTTTTGACATTTTCAAGAGTTTCAATTATTTTTCCTTGTAGTTTAAAGTTTATTTCAAATAAGGGTAGAGGGGTTTTAGTGGTTGAGTGATAGATTTGTCTGATATTTTTAATTTTTAGGTCGCTGATAAGTTCTTCAAGTTTATATTTAATATTTTCTATTCCAAAGTCTACTGGTAACCCTCTAATTAAACGTTTGGTAGTTTTGCCGTTAAAAGGTTGAAAGGTGTAAAATTTTATTTCAAGTTCATGAAGTTTTTTAATTGTTTCTTTATAAACATCTTCTGATTTAATTAGCATTTTTATCTGTTTATTAGGGGCTTGTTTAAAGACAGTTTCTTTAATACCGTGTTCGGTTAAGGTTTTTTTTAAAGTTTCAACATCCTCATTAATTGTGTAGATAGGTGGGGGTTTCATAGAATTATTTTTATTTGAATTTTGTTTTTTGTTTCCTTGTTCTGGATTATTTTGAGTTATTATTTCTGGTTGTTTTATATTTGTTACAGGATTTTTATTTATTTGGTTATAATTTATATTCTCTTTATTCTTTTCTTCTGTTTTTTTCTTTTTCTCTTCAGTTAGTTCAGTTTTCGTTGGTTCTTCAGATGTTAAGACATTGAAATCCCTTTTGGTCGGGTTAATATTTTTCGTAGTGTCTGTAGGTATTGTATTTCCTTTGACCTGTTTTGTATTGTCTATTTTTTTGTTAGTTTTTTCCTTCATGTTAGCTTCAAGTTTTGGCGTATTTTTCTTTTGATTGCTGGTCGAGGGGTCACGTTTTGGCGTATTTTTCTTTTGATTGCTGGTCGAGGGGTATAAATTGTAATAATCTTTAAGAGAGATGTAGTCCTTATCGGTTATGAGGTCAGCTTGTGTGTCTTCTTTTTCTTTTTTAAGAATATAAAATAGGTTTTTACAGTGGTTACATTCTGGGATTGTGATCCTATGTAAACATTTACTTTTAAAGATTTCATTTAGGTCTTTAATCTTTGTTGGGAGACAATTTTTACATTCATGTATTAATATATTGTGTTGGCATTTAAAATTATGGCTGAATTTAAATTTGATATCTATACCTTTTTGGGATTTACTTTTATTTATTAGATACAAGTGGAGGCGATCCATAGGGAGTTCTTCAGCATAATCATAGTAGATTACTTTGAACAGGGAGAGATTTTTTTCTCGGATCTTTATCAGAAATTCTAAATCTTTACTGTAAATAATCAAGAGAGGTAAGTTTTCGTCATCTACAAGAAGTCTATAGCATTTTTCACATGTGAAAGCATAATTCCTATGGTTACAAATAATTTCATGAATGCTCTTTTCGTATTTAATTTTACAGGTAGTGCAATCATTGAAGCTTATTTCGTGTGTACATTTCAGATCCTGTTTAACGCGGATAGTCGTTGATGAATCCTTGTCTGTATTCGGTGTTGATTCCATAGTCGATCAGTGCGTCTCTCGATTATTGACAGTATGGGTGTTGGTAGAGGTAAGAAGGGGCGAGTGTAAACATACTGGTAACTGCCATTTGTAGGTTAAGAATTCTCACTATCAGTAATGAAATCCGGGTGACACACAGTCCAATCAAAGATGTTATCAGTCAAGAACTGTTGCCACTTTTCGCTGGTAAGTTTGTGATCTAGTTGATAAGAAGACAGCTCAATCAAAAAAGTTACATAACATCCGACAATTAAGTATCACAAAACAGGAAATATCTCACGATACCTTTAGCAGTTTGCGGATTCAATGTCAATGTCGCATTCATGAGAGGTAAAGCTCTTGTTAGGTATGAAACTTAACTTTAGAAATGACTTTAAACCACTCAAAACTAATAAAGCTCGGAGGAGCGTGACAGCGTTGAACTTCACTCGACGAGAGCACAGAACGAAGTCCATTATTTGAGGTTGAGCACATAATTCTGATCTCTTGCTCGCTTTTAGACTGTTCGGCAAAACGGATCTATATCAGGGTTTTCTAATTGCTCATTTTCGAATTCTATGAACTTTCCTGATTTATCCGTGACTTATTTTGCGTTTCTCCGACTGTAAATTAAAGGGAAATTTTGCCAAGTCGAACTGAGAGAAATTCCGACTTAGGCGGATTTTCGTTTTAATCGCTTCACCAGTTAGCCCAAAATAAGCTAGAAATTCGAGTTGAGCGATGTCAAGAAGCCGATGAGTGATTTTTTAAGTAACTTTTCCGAATTTGTCAATTATCAATTTAAAATTTTAAATTTTTAGAGTGAGTATTCAAATTTCATCTCTTTACTTTCAACGAATCATCGAGAGAAAAACAAAAGCCACAGATTTTAAGGCTCTTACGTCTAAGTTTCTTTGAAGAATCCAAGATTATATACATCATAAACCTTTTTGTGAAACGTTTCTTTCTATTCAAACCGCTCTTCTCTCTTGATGGTATCACTTACACTTGTTTACAATGGCTACACAGGTAGACTTTTTTGTACATCTGCAACCGTACTATGACGAAAGAGAGGGAATTAGCTAGATTTTATGTACATAATATTTTTATCATTTTAAATGACACTGATCCATACAGAAAGTACAAACATTCCAAAACCATGAGTTGAAAAACACTGACTCTATGGGTTTGAATTTTAGAGCCAAACACATTGTGGCCAGCATTAGCGCCTACAAGACTGCGAGGATACTTCACGCATTGCGCGTACACGACAAGGATACTTCACGCATTGCGCGTACACCACGGTGCTCGCGCGCAATGCGTGAAGTATCCCTGCCGTCCTGGAGGCGCCAATACGCGTTCCACGCAGGCGTTTGTCGCGTCGGACCGAAATTGAAGACAAATTGAGACGAAAATGAAGCAGACACAAAATTTCATTGGTGGCTTGGAGATTAACTGCCTGCATAATCGCGATCTTATAGGCAAATACTACTCTAAGAATCAACGAGCAGGGGGATTACTTTCCAGACTTCATTAAAAAAACACGCGTGATACGAAGGAAAAAATTCCGGACCTTGCGGAATCTCCGCACTTTTTCGGTTTTTCCGGACCGCCTTTAAAAAGTCAATTCTATTCCCAGACTTTCCAGAAATTCCGGACGAGTAGACATCCTGCTTCGGTAACACGGCATCGAAGTTCTGGAGCTTTCTGCATCCCTTCAATAAACTGAAATCCGAGTCTGGGAGCTGTTCTGCTTTTTGAACTTGGCGTGACTCGGTCCCGAGACGCTTTCCCGGGGGGTCGGCGTCATACGTGGTACGAAGGAAAAAATTCCGGACCTTCTTACAGAATTTCCACGCTTTTTCAGCACTGCCGGACTGCCCTTAAAAAATCAGCACTATTTCCGGATTTTTCGGAAGTTCCGGACAGGTAGACACTCTAGTTTAGGAACCGAGGAAATGGAGATGTTGCATGTGTGAGGGATTTGCGATTTGACCATTGATTTTTATATAAAAGTTTGCGAGAAACACGATGGTGCCACTGGTTTTCTCTGAAATCATCTCTCAAGCTAAAAAAAGCTCTCAAGTTGAGGCCAAACTGGAGGGGATATCCCACGCTATCCTGAGAGTCCACCTCTACATCAAGACAAACTCTCCATGCAATGATAGGGAGCAAATACATTAACAGGGCTGCCGTGTTTTCAATTTTTGAGTCCCCAAATAAAGTGGCAGCCCTGTCAATGTATTTGCTCCCTATCTTTGCATGGAGAGTTTGTCTTGATGTAGACGTGGACTCTCAGGATAGCGTGGGATATCCCCTCCATTTTGGGCTCACTTTACGTAAGAGCTTTTTTGAGCTTGGGAGATGATTTCAGAGAAAACCAGTGGCACCTTCGTGTTTTTCGCGAACTTCTACATGAGAATCAATGGTCAAATCGCAAATCCCTCACACATGCAACACCTGCATTTTCGACTTGAGCGGAATTTCGCCTTAAAACCCCAGGTCGAGTTACTGAGTTCTGGAAATGATGATAGTATAGTGATGTAGGAATGGAGTGAATGACTTACGTCTCTGAACTGGACAACTCCGGCCTCTCCGAGAGTGGCGACGGAGGTGTATGAGGCTTCCGGCTGGATAAACAGTTGACACAGGGCCATTTCCTCGCTTCGGAAGAGTGTCCCCATCTTGGCCGAAGGGCAGAGGCACTCCTCCCTGATGAGACCAACAAAAAACAAAACACATAAGTTAGAAAGCCTTCTCGGAAGGTAAGAGATATTGCTGACAAATAAATCCAGATATCGCGCTGATAAAGAATACAAGAACCTGTCAAAATAAGGCCTCACTGGAAAAAAGTCGCTTGAATTTAAAAGTCCAGATTCTTAAAACCTTGACAAGAAAGAATACTATTGATTCAATCGGACTTTGTGCTTGAATCAACAGGAAATCCGCCTAAATCAAGAGGCTCGGCTCTTCGATTCAAGGAAAAATCGGATTGAATCAAGAGTATTTTTTCTTGTCGATGTCATTAAGAGTCTGGACTCTAGATACAAGCGACTTTCTTTTTCCAGTGCAATTTTTGGGGAGGGATTCAGGTATTTGGGGCAAACTAGGAGGCTGCGCGATAAAACACCAGAAAAACTTGTAGGCAAAGTGTGATGTAGTTGGGCCGATTCCGGTTAGGGGCCATTCAAGTATTACATAACGAAATGGGGGGGGGGGTTTGAGCCAGCGTTACAGTGCGTTACAAGGGGGGAGGGGGGTTAAACCTAGCGTTACAAATCGAAGCCGAGGTGAGGGTACAAAACTTTGAAAAAAAGGTGCAAAAACATTAAGAATCCCGCTCTTCCCGAGTGATATCTTTTGAAAATTAGGGGAAAGTCGGGCCAGCGTTACGTGATTCCAAAGGGCGGTGTAAGGCTGCGTTACAAAGGGGGAGGGGGTATAAAAAAATCGGGACAAGCGCGTTACATTGTACTTGAATGGCCCATTAAATCCGTTCACGCATGTAGGTATTCTTTTATCTACAACTACCATTACAATATTTACGGTATCCATTAGTATAGTTTTAGTTCAATGATAGAGGGTTAACTGCGTGTATAACAGCGTGTGCAAACTGATAAATTAATCTTATTATTAAATTGCCACATGGTATAAGGGACACCTGGCCCTGGTGCACACACACTCGCAAAAAAGAGAAATCTTTGGTTGTATAGATCCCCCTGCAAGGACTCCAGACGATTTTTTGGTAGCAAAACAAGTATGAGTTCAAAACAGCGTATGGGTGAATACAGCACCAGTCGAGAGAGTTACTTAAATAAAGAAACAATAACCTAAAGAACAAATGGGTAAACGAGGAGAGATTCGTTCGGGGCTTTGAGATGAAAGGCGCGTCAAGTACGCACCCAGAGGTGGGATTCTACTCCTAAGCAATAACGCCACATCAACAATCGAATACTGCCAAATTTCATCCGATAGAGCATTTTTTTCTTGCGATTTCAATGCTTAAGTGTCACAATTTTAAATTAGCATTGATGTGATATATATATATGAGTCGCTTTTATAGCGCTCTTTGGCGCTGTGCGACGCCTAATCGCCACAAAGCTCGGTCTTCCCACAGGTCATCAGGGAGTTGACAATCTCTTATCTCATTTAACACCCCCTGTCGCCAACCTCGCACTGGGCGTCCCCTACGTCTCCTCCCAGGAGGAACCCAATCAAGCATCTTTTTTGGCAGCCTCTCTTCCGTCATCCTATTGACATGACCATACCAAACAAGTTGTTTGGTCATGACGTCGAACACGATGTCATTTTCGACTTCCATTATCTGACGCACTCTATCATTACGGACCCGATCTCTCCTAGAAATTCCTGCTGACCTTCTCCAGAAATCCATCTCCGTTGCTCTTAGCATATCCTGTGTCCGTTTCTTCAGCTGCCAAACTTCACATCCGTATGTTAATATACTTTTGACTACAGCGTTGTATATCCTCCTCTTGTTATCTTTGGAAATCCGCTGATCCCAGAGGATTCCATTTAACATCGCTATAGCCTTCCTTGCTAAGGTGTTCCTTTCCCTGATAGCTTGATCCGTCCTTCCATCCTGGGTCAACCGCACTCCCAAGTACTTAAAGTGCTCGCAGCCTTTGATCTGCTGCCCATCCTCCAACTCAATGCTTTGCTGATCACCGCCAAAAGTCATCTTCTCAGATTTGGATATGCTGACTTCCAGACCCCACTTCCGATACTCTTCTACTAGCTTGCGCATCATGTATTCCGCGTCATCTTGATCTTGAGCAACCACCACCTGGTCATCAGCAAAGCACAGAGTAAACAGAGTTTCGAGATCACCCAAGGGAACACCCATACCAGAGCATTTCTTTTTCCATTCTTTTAGCACGCACTCGAGATAAATTTTAAATAATGTTGGCGACAAACAACATCCCTGTTTTAAACCCTTAGTCACATAAAATCCCGCTGACAACCCCCCATGGCACTTAACTTTGGTAAAACTCCCTTTATAAAATCGCTTAACAGCGTCAATCAACCCCCCGTTAAAATTCGATTTTTCCAAGGCCTCCCAAAGTTTCACCAACGGCACGCTGTCATACGCCTTCTGGAGATCCACAAAAATTAAATGCAGTTCCTGAGCTACGGCCATTTTCTTCTCAATGACCTGGACAATAACAAAGAGGTGATCTATCGTAGACCTGCCAGCTCTAAAACCAGCCTGCTCCTCTGCTTCGTGATCCTGCCATTCGTCCTCGATCTTCGCTTTCAGTATCTTCCCGTACACTTTGCTTATTGTCCCGGTCACTGAGAGCCCCCGGTAGTTGTTACAGTCGTCCTTCCTTCCCTTCTTTTTGTAGATGGCCTTGATCCAAGACTCCTTCCACTCCCTTGGTACCTCGTCACCCCTGATGCATTGTTGCATCAGTTTTCTGAGGCACTCAAAGAGCTTGGCAGTCCCGTACTTGACCAACTCGACAGGAATCCCACCAGGACCCGGTGCTTTGTCATTTTGCAGCTCTTTGACCGCTTTAATTATGTCACAAGTGTGGATCTCCAAGTTGTTCATTCTTCCGTTGTCCGTGCTGTTGTCTCGAAACTCTGGGCGCCTTTCCGTCAAAAGATCTTTAAAATGATCCTCCAGTTTTTTAAGTGATATCGGAGAAACGATGTCGCGCTTCATGTCTCTACGCAAACCTTTAATTAACTTCCAGCTCTCAGCACTTTTTCTCCCCCCTAGGTAGGTGTTAATTCTAGAACAGTTGCTTTCCCAAGCTTCATTCTTCTTCCGTGTTATTAAAACATTGATGTGATTAAAACATTAGATTTAAACATTTTTCCACCGAAAAAATTTATTTCAGAACTTTTGAACTTTCGTTGACCCATACTTTGAACACTTAAGAAAATTAGAAGTCATTTTGCGTAACGAGAAAATCAGTTCTTTTGTCTCTCGTATATTTCATTCTGTGGACATACGCCCATCAAACTGAAAGGTGGACTTTCAGGGGCTGGGTATGCAACCTGCAACAATTAGAATTCTCATGAAATTTTCCCACCAAAATTTCAAAATTCAGATTTTACTGTTTCTATGCGTTTCACGGCACACCGAGTCCAAGGTAGGATTCAAAAATTTATAAAATGGAGATGTTGCATGTGTGAGGGATTTGCGATTTGACTGTTGTTTCTCATGTAAAAGTTCGCGAGAAACACGATGGTGCCACTGGTTTTCTCTGAAATCATCTCTCAAGCTCAAAAAAAGCTCTCAAAGTGAGGCCAAAATGGAGGGGATATCCCGCCCTACCCTGAGAGTCCACCACTACATCAAAACAAACTCTCCATGCAAAGATAGGGAGCAAATACATTGACAGGGCTGCCACTTTATTTGGGGACTCTAAAACTGAAAATACGGCATCACTGCTAATGTATTTGCTCCCTATCTTTGCATGGAGAGTTTGTCTTGATGTAGAGGTGGACTCTCAGGATAGCGTGGGATATCCCCTCCATTTTGGCCTCAACTTGAGAGCTTTTTTTGAGCTTGGGAGTTGATTTCAGAGAAAACCAGTGGCACCATCGTGTTTTTCGCGAACTTATACATGAGAAACAACAGTCAAATCGCAAATCCCTCACACATGCAACATCTCCATTATAAAATTTCACGAAATTTAATCTGAGAAAGTCTCACGAAATTTTGAATCTGCCCCAGTCCCTCTCGAGCCCTCTCTGGATCTGACACCGCTTACACTCCCCTAGCAGAAACCGATCCAATATAATCAAAAGAAACTTGACAACGCCCGAGTACCGATACGTCGTTTTTCCCGCACGGGCTAGGACTTGAATCTCGTTATTTTCGTTTGCGTATGCAAGCGCGGAGCCCGGTGCGTTGGTCGTTTGCGACACGCATACGAGCTGCGAGGCAATATCGTCGCTCCCCTGACGTAAGAACGTATCTCGATTTTCACGTGGACCCTGTTTCACATATAAATCCATGCTTTCGGGGGCTCATGGAGGAAATAGAGATACGCCTTTACACCGGAGGAGCGACGTTATTCCGACCGGCGCACCGTGGATCGAGTCAATTGAAGAGGTCGGACATGAAATTTTTTTACCTACTAAAGCTGCAAATTTTTGATTCACATTTAAAATTTCGAGGATTGCTGATAGAAGGAAATTTCACTAGGAAACCAATGGAACCACTTTTAGAGCATCAAAGTTTTGTATAAACGGAGATATAAGCTTTGAAAGTTTCCAAATTTTGTCCGACTTCTCCTATTCAGGGTGTCTACTAACCTGGCCAAAAATCAGTGCTTTTACAATACTTTTTCAGTACATTCGCAAGAAATTCAGTATCTCCTTGACAAAAAAATTCATTACCTTCTCAGTCCCTCCAATGGACGAAATTCGAAAAATTTCAATTTCTCGCTCAAATCGCGACAGAAATGATAAAATTCCGGACCTTCTTGCGCAATTTCAGCACTTTTTCAGTACTTCCGGACCGACCTTAAAAGCAGTACTATTTCCGGACTTGGAGACACCCTGCAATAGACAAAGTCGGACAAAATCTGGAATCTTTGAAAGCATATAATCCCACAAATGGACGTATTAATGCTAAAAGGAACTATGCGCAAGGGGAAAGATGGGGTGTGCTCGTGGATGCTGGATATGAAACAATGTATAAGTGGATATAGTTCCTTTTGAAAAAATGGAAAAGCGGGATTTTCAATTAAATCAAAAGGAACGGATCGCTAACTCGTGAGCCGTGTGCATGTATCTAGAGCCTTGTGGACAGGGCTCATTAGTTTTCCCGCCTTCCCGATCGTTGTTACTATGCTACTCTCGTCGTTGCCGCTGACGTCACTGGCGCTTTACATTCCCCATTCATTTTTATGGCCCGACCACAAACGAGCACATCCCATCTTTCCCTCTGCATACAGTTCCATTTAGCATAAATACGTCCAAATAGGAGACAAAATATTCTAAAGTCGTTCTATTGGGTTTTTCGTGAAATTTCCTTTCAGAAACACTCCATGAAATTGAATTTGTGACGAAATAAACATCGAAATTTGAGATTATAGTAAAAAATTTCATGTCAGACGTCTCCTATTGACTCGATCCACTGTACGGCGAAGCACTTTCACCGGGAGCATGTGGGTACAGCAGGTACACCGGGGGCTGGCTCGTGCGAGGCGAGTAAATCAAAACTCGTGATAGTCGAATCCAGGGCTCGCGCAGAGCTGAAGGGAGAGATGCCCGATACTTGATTTAGAGCGCCGTAGCACGAACCAACGCAACGCAACGGCGGGCAACCTGCCGTCGAAACGAAACTGGCGAGGTACAGAGGAGAGAGGGTAGGGATACGAGAAAGGGCAGACATTTGCGTTTCTTTGCACCTTTGAAGCTTAAAGCCTTTGCAGGACGATCATATCGTGGCTGAATTGACGCGGATTCAACTAGAACATGCATGCCTACGCAGACAGGGTGTCTACTGAAACAGGCTGACCAAAAATCAGTGCTTATACACACTGGAAAAAAGTCGCTTGGATCTGGAGTCCAGACTCTTAAACACATTGACAAGAGGAAACACTCTTGATTCAATCGGACTTTTTGCTTGGATCAAAAGGGAATCCGGCTAAATCAAGAGACTCGGATTTTCTATTCAGGTAAAAATCGGATTGAACCGAGAATATTTTTTCTTCTCAATGTTATTTAGAGTCTGGACTCTACATCCAAGCGACTTTTTTTCCCAGGAGGTACTTTTTCAGTACATTCCCAAAAATTCAGTACTTTTTCAGTAACTCTACCGGACAAAATTCGAAAAAATTTCAAAAATTTGAATTTCTTGCTCAAATTGCGACAAAAATGACAGAAAAATAAAACAAATTCCGGACCTTCTAAGGGAATTTCCGTAATTTTCAGTACTTCCGGACCGCCTATAAAAAACCAGTGCTACTTCCAGACTTGTAAACACCCTGACAGAGTTACTATACAGAATTTGAAAAATGAAATCCCCTGACATTTTCCTGATTTCCCTGACTCAATTAGGTGAAATCCCCTGACAATTGAAAATACGACAGATGATTAGGAAGATAAAATTGAAAATAGTTTTGGATAGCAGACACTGACACCACTATGCATTCGTTGCTTGTCAGGGCGTGCATGTTGCATAGCTGTCAGATTGAAGGGGATTTTTGCGCGAGGTTTACTTCACGACTCAAATCGTGGAATCGTCGTTGTTCGCCACTGTTTAATTGATGATCTGGCAACATTTCCCTACCATTTAGACACGAATTAGGTCAGTTTTTTGGTAAACGATTCTATGACACTTGATTGGAGGCTAGAGAGGACGAAGTGGCGGTTCCTCATGTGGCCATGTGCACGGTCTGCGATCGCGTCATCGCGAAACGTGTCGATTTACAACCCGTTCCGTTGGCGTTTAAATCGAAGTCGGAGGCGACCACTTGACGCGGTCCAAGAACGAGTGTTCGGAGCGCTCTAATTACGTCAAAAATGGGTCATTTCCTGCCAAAGGCGAGGCTGTGCTGATCCGAATTTACACGGATTCTAACGTAAACTGTCCCAATGTTGACTACATTACCCACGTCCCTACTGCCGTGCTCGGTAAAAGATGCCGTATGAACCTTCAGGCATTGCCAAATTTCCTTGGATAAAACGCGAATTTCCCGGTAAACTAATCTATGCATTTTCCCTAATTTTTCAACTAATTTTGTTCGTAATTTAACCTTGAGTTCTTGAAAATTTCAAGGAAAAATGTTCGGCACTTTTTCCAAATAAAAATTTTATCGAAGGAAATTTGGCGACTCTTGAATGCTCATACGGCGTTCTTCCTTAGCACAGCAGCTTAGACCTGCGGGCCGATCACAGAAATTGATAGACAAAGCTATACAAGAAGAAGAAGAAAGGGGTATAAATGGATCCTATAGATGGAAGCGGGTGGTTGCAATGGACGAAGTAATAGAAAAACTAACGGCAACCCACTAGAGACCCTTTAGTTAGTCCACCTTTTTCTCCCTTAGTCAGTAAGAACCACCCGAATTAACCAATAGGATCGCTCTATACTTCCTATGCCTTCTTTGTCTATAGCTTCTTCTATCAATTTCAATAATCAGCCTGCGGCATTCCTTAATTATTTTCGGACTTTCGCCGTCAGTTCAGTTCAGTTGCCTTCAGTTTTGCCTGACAAGTTCTTCAGGACAAATGGACTCAATTGATACTTCCAGAATGTGAATCAAAAACAGATAACAAGAAAATGGAACAAAATATAAAAAAATGAGAAAAGGAACCGAGTTAAATCGTCAAATCAGTTGGGAATAGTTTTCCAAAATCATGAGTTGAAAAATACAGACACTGGGTTTGAATTTTAGATTCCAACACATTGTGGCCAGCATTAGCGCCTACAAGACTGCGAGGATACTTCACGCATTGCGCGTACACGAAAAGGATACTTCTCGCACTGCACGTATGCCACGGTGCGTTTCGCCCAATGCGTGAAGTATCCCTGCCGTCTTGGAGGCGCTAATACGCGTTCCACGCAGGCAGGCGTCGTCGCGTCGGACCAAAATTGGAGACAAATTGAGACAAAACTGAGACCGAATTGAGACAAAAATGAAGCAGACACAAGATTTCATTGGTGGCTTGAAGATTAACTGACTGCAAAATCGCGATCTTGCAGACAAATACTACGCCAAAGAAACAACGCGCAGGGGATTGCATTCTTTCCAGGCTTCATTAAAAAACACGCAGAGTATGAAGATAAAAATTCCGGATTTTCTTGCGGAATTTCCGAACTTTGTCAGATCTTTCGCCCTGCCCTAAAAAAATCACTGATGTTTCCGGACTTTCGTCCGGACCACCCGAGCCACCCTGCAGGCAGAGTAATAGACTTGAAACGAAACCGGCAATGTCCAAAGCATGAGGTATTCGTGTAGTGTAGAAATTCAATAAGCAAAAAATTGTATAGTCAGGGTGTCTACCAGTTATAAAAAATCAAAATTAGGGACTTTCGGGGGTGTTTTTTTCAAAAAAATCGGGGACTTTTTTCCCGACATCGTAAGAGAAAGAGAACTAGTTAAAGCGTTAAAAGGCGTACGTATTTCAAACGACTAATTTTACGAGTCATGTTGCACCGATGAAAACATACGAAAAACCAAGCAACACTTCAGTTTTTCTATTCCTGACCATACCGCGCCACCGTGGCCGGCGGGAAAATTTGAAAATGCCTGTGTTTCGGTCAATTTTTTTTCATTTTTGGGAGGCCTGAACAAGAAAATTGGGGACTTTCGGGGATATCGGGGACATTGGAGACTTTTGGGGACCGGTAGACACCCTGATAGTTAAGAAAATTCAACCAGAATTGACCAAAAAACAACCTTTATCGATACCCTTTCTTTCGAGGACATTCAACGCCTGAAAAATTCGGGGAGAAACCCAAGTATTTGAGCCTTCGAGAGGCGTGAGGAAGCGTGGGTGCGGGCACGGCGTCGCGTCGCCACGCCGGGCCGGGTTCGGTGGGCGACTCGGAACGAAAGCGAGTCGGCCGGGCCCGGGCATTTACTTAATTAAGGTTAATACCCGACTACGGACTACGGTCTGCGAGGAGCGCGCGATCCCGCCTCCGCCGCCGCGCACCATCGCCTCGCTCCACGTCCCGGCCCGTCCCTGTCTCGCTCTCCGAGTCGGCCCTGCGGGTCCCCGGCCTGGCCCTGCCACCGTCACGGTCGTCGCACGGTGGATCCAGGCAATCACAGAGGTCGACTTGAAATTTTTGCCTAAATCTGAAAATTTTTAGGTTAATTTCGTCACATGGATCGAGCCCTAAGACATAAAGACGGAGGGCTAAAAGCAAAAAATGAAGCTTCGTTTCAACCACCTCTACGTCACGGGAGGAACGTTGTTCTAGAGGATTGGCGGCGAAATCGGGACAAATTTGAAATTCAAATGTAGGGCGGGAACTGAATAAAATTGCGGAAACAAAGTATTTTAGGTTGATTTTTGCCCAAATTCACTTACACACTCATAATTTTATAACTTTAGGTTAGTTTTAGTCCGTCGTCGACCGATTAATTTCATTTGGGAGTAACGGTCATCTACGACTGTGACGGCCTGTTTGAACCTGCAGAACCACCATGAGCAGAAGAAAAACTAACTTTATCTGAGATTACTGCCTATTACCGAGCAAAAGTAGGTGTATTATAATAGGACGCAGTCCCAACTTTCTTAATATATTCGTTTTAGGCATTTAAAATACGTTTCGAAGAAATGTGGAAAAATCAAGAGGACAAGTTCAAATCAAATTTCCGTTTGCCGCCATGGATTCCCGCGCTCATTTACACACTCACACAAGCACCCAGCGCCAAACCAGGCTTCACTTTCCCCGTGCTTTTAGATACGAGCACTCCATCTTTGTCTTTGGAGAGGTCGACTTGAAATTTTTGCCTAAATCTGCAAATTTTTTGGTTAATTTCGTCACATTTTAAACGAGGGGTGCTTTAAGAAGAAAATTTCACGAGAAAACCAATGGACCCATTTTGAGAACCTCAAAATTTTATATAAACGGAGTCAGGGTTGCCACAGTCAGGGAAAACCGGGAAATGTCAGGGAATTCTAAAAAGTCTGGGGAAATGACGAAAATGTCAGGGAATAATTGTCAAGTCACCTTTATTTGTTTTCGAGGAGCCGACGTTTCAAACAATAGATTTTGAGGAAAAAACTATTTGAAATTTTGTCTTTTCAACCATCTAGAATACCTTCAATTTTTAGGGAATTTTACCAAAATGTGACAGGGAGATCAGGGAAATGTCAGGGGATTTCAATTTCTTCATTCTACGGGGGGAATTTTACAGGGTTGCCCCAGAATGTAGACAATGAAATTTCACGACATTTCGCTGATTTCCCTGTCACATTTTGGTGAAATTCCCTGAAAATTGAAGATATGCTAGATGGTTACAAAGACATGATTTCAGATGGTTTTCACGCAAAATATATTGTTTGAAACGTCAAGCCTAGTCTAGAAAGCAAATAAAGGTGGCTTGACAATTTTTCCCTGAAATTTTCGACATTATTATAATTTTCCCTGAAAATTCTAGGTTTTCCCTGACTTTTTAAAATTCTTTGACATTTCCCGGGTTTCCTAATATTATCTGACTGCGGGGAATTCATGATTTCAGATGGTTTTCACGCAAAATATAATGTATGAAATGTCAAGCTTAGTCTAGAAAGCAAATAAAGATGGCTTGACAATTTTCCCCTGACATTTTTGACATTATTATCATTTTCCCAAAAATTCTAGGTTTTTCCTGACTTTTTCAAATACCTTGACATTTCCCGGTTTTCCCGGTATTGCCTGACTGCGGGGACCCTGCTTTTCAGGGACGTTTGTAGTAGAAAATTTCACGAGGAAACCAATGAAACCACCTTTAGAACCTCAAAGTTTGGTATATACGGAGTTAAAAGCTTTTGAAGTTTCCAAATTATGTCCGACCTCGACTATTGATTCGGACCTCTGTGCGTCGTCATCGTCGATCCGCACACTCAAAGGTTTCCCCCGGCTCCAGCCGCCCAAGTTCAAGATTCCCAGCCTCATTTTCAGGCGACACGTGATACCGGACGAAAGCTCCCAAGGCACCGCTGCCCAGCTTCGTCGCATCTTCGTAATCATGTCTCAAGGAGGCTTCTAGTTCCATGGAGCTTATTCATGTGTCAGGGAGTTAAGTCCTTTTCCTTACGTAAAATTTCCTGAGAAACACGATGGTGCCACCGGCAGGGTGTCTAATAAAACAGGCTGGCCAAAAAGAGGTAGGGATACGAGAAAGGGCAGACATTTGAGTTTCTATGCACCTTTGAAATTTAGAACCTTTGCGGGACGATCATATCGTGGCTATATTGACGCGGATTTAACTAGAGCATGCTGCCTACACAGACAGGGTGTATACTAAAATAGGCCGACCAAAAATCAGTGCTTATACGGTACTTTTTCAGTACATTCACAAGAAATTCAGTACCCCCTCGACTGATAAATTGAGTACTTTTTCAGTACCTCCAATTGACGAAATTCGAAAAAATTCCAAAATTTGAAACTCTCGCTCAAATTGCGACAAAAATGAAAAAAAAAATTCGGACGCCAGATGATTAAAAAAAACATAATTTAAAATAGTTTTCAGGCAAAATTTGTTGTTCAAAACGCTAAACCTATTCTAAAGCGGAGCTAAAGGCGAATCAACAATTTTTCCCAGACGCTTTCATAATTTTCCCTGACATTTCAAGGTTTTCCCTGACTTTTTAAAATTCCCTGACATATTCCACTTTTTCCTGACTGGCAACCCTCCACGACCTAACCTCAAAATTACCGACACGTCCGTACCTAACCCTCCCCACCTCCCGATATGGGTGCTCAAGAAAATCCCGGCTGCATGCTCGAATTCCATGTGGATTTTGGAGGTAGGGAAAAAGGGAGGGGTGAAGGGCGTCGGGCGTCGCGGCGCTTCTACAATATGATGCTCGACGTCAGTGGACGTGGACGGACAGGCGACGAGCGAGAAACAAGAGCCGCGACAAGGAGCGAGGGCGAGGAGGGGGCGAGCAGCAGTTATTTAAGTTTAATTTTTAATAGACTGCCCATTTGCCCATGCCCAGCGGCCCATTATAGTGTCTGCGCCCGAGAAAATTTGGCCGCTCATACCGCCGCACAGTACGGCCCTCTGTGGACAAAAATGTGTACACAACTCGACATCTGAAAATTTGTTTTTTGGACACTGGAAAAAAAAGACATGGGATCTAGAGTCCAGACTCATGAAAACATTGACAAGAAAAAATACTCTCGATTCAATAAGATTTTTGCTTGAATCAAAAGGAAATTCGCTCAAATTAAGAGGCTTGGTTCTTGATTTAAGCAAAACTCCGATTGAATCAAGAGTATTTTTTCTTGTCGATGTTTTTAAGAGTCTGGACTCTAGACCCAATGTGTTTTTTTATCCAGAGTATTTCTGACTCACAATGATGGTTCATTTTCAAATTTTTCGTTCAAAACTCCTTCTAACTTGAGTAGAAAGTGGGCGGGCAGGGTGTCTACTAAGACAGGCTAACCAAAAATCAGTGCTTTTACAGTACTTTCCCGAGAAATTTAGTGCCTCCTCGACAAAAAAATTTAGTACGTTTTCAGTACCTTAAATTGACGAAATTCGGCAAGTTTGAATTTCCCGCTCAAATTAGGAGAAAAATGACAAAAAAATAAAAAAATTCCAGACCTTCTTGCAAAATTCCGCACTTTTTTAGCACTTCTGGACCACCCGTTAAGAATCAGTACTATTTCCGGACTTGTAGACACCCTAGCGGGAAATGGGTCGAGAATCACTGGTCTATAGGAAATACACGGGAAAAAGACGTCAACTTCAGATGAAGATTTCTCGCTTGAAACGCAAAATGCTCTGGACAGTTGACATTTTATTAATCCGCAGATAGCCAACTTCAATTCTACCAAAAAGATCTTGCGACTTTTTGCGGCTATCAGAGATATTTGAAGTTAAAGTTTGGGTGTTTCGCGTTGCTTTTACATTGTTAACATAGGGCTGATTCGAGGTTGCCAACTTCTAATGAACTTTTCTCGATAAATACGCAAGAACTCCTGAGGTATAACATTTTCTTATTCCTCGAGTGTTTTACTTTGATAGTGCCACTATGCCGGTGCTATTATCTTCTTTATTTAAAGTTAAGTGTCTTTTTCCGATTTTTGTCCGGATCGTCCATAAGGATGTCGCACTGTGCGCCACCCCGGACCCTGGACCCGTCACAATACTGCCGTGCTGGGGCAGAACGCCGTATGAGCCTTCAGTCGTTGCCAAATCTTCTTCGAGAAATCTCGAATTTTCGGGAATATTTGTAAACCTTTCCTTCCAATTTTTTGAAGAATTTTGCTCGTGATTTGACTTAAATTTTCTGAAAATTTCAAGGCAAAATATGAATAACAGTCATCAGAAATAAATATTTTCTGAGAGGCAGTTTGGCAACATCTAAATGCTCATACGACGTTTTTTCTTAGCACGGCAGAATACGTCGTTTCCCGGACGAAGGAACGTAACTCCATTCCGAGGTTGCCAAACTCACTCTAACAATCGAAATATTTTACAAAAATGGAACAACAATTGCGGAGTCTTCTGAAAATGTTAAGGAATTTGCTTTGTTCTATGCAGAAAATTCACTGAAATTTGCACAAAAATCCACACAACCGTTTTCTTGTAAAAAATGAAATGGGTCAGTTGCGCTGGTCACAGAATCGTGTTTTGGTAATCATTTTTTATAATGTTGATAAATTGCTAAACTTTTCACTTATTTATGTGTCTGTCCGAGCAATTTTTATGATCGAATTGGTAACCACACGCATGTTTCTCCATCATTACCCTTTTTGCAGAGGCGAAACGCTCCGTCGTATTAGTATACAGTACACCTCATTGGTCAACTGCGGATTATAGGGTTCATGAATAAAGAACAAAGGTATATTCAGCCGTCAATTTGAATCGCGTGACTTGGTGTGATATTGAATGCATTTGCAACTTATCCGCGTTGAATTTTACGATACTCGCGGTTAAGATAGATATCAACAGTGTTATTTGCGAGGAACGTACCTCAGATGTGGTGTTTCAAAATTTCCTCACTTATTTTGCTCCTTGAAAAAGGAATCATTTGCCATTTTAATTCGAGCTTTGAGCGAATATTCTAGAAAGTACAAAACAAAAATGTAAAAGGACGAATTTCTGCTAAACGGAACCAGAGACAGGTGGGAAAGAAGAGGTATGCTCGTTAGTTATCGGGCCGTAAGAATGAATGGGAATTATGAAGCGCCAGTGACGTCAGAGGTGACGTATTCGGGATGGGGACGGGACTCTTCAACTCATGAGCCCTGTTCAAACGATGTTGGCACATGCCCACGGCTCATGAGTGCGCTGCATGCAGTTGGCGCTTGGTTCCGTTCAGCAAAATTAAGATTTCCATTTCCCCAAAAGGAATCACGCCCACTTTTACATTGTTTCTTATGCAGCTCGCCAAGAGCACACCCCATCTTTCTCACACGTCTCTGGTTCCGTTTAGCAGAAGTACGTCCAAATAAACAACCATCGGCTGTCATTCAAAAATATGACTCGAAATCTGAAACTTCGTGAGTTGAGGTGCATGTTGTTTCAGCTTTATCTGATGTCTGTTTGACTTGAGTTTCTTTTGACACGATAAAAAAGTACAAGGTGATCCAAAAGTCCTTCACAACGCCTATAATTCGCGGGGTTTTTGCACTGGAAAAAAAACACCCTATCCTTGGATCTAGAGTCCAGACTCTTAAAAACATCGACAAGAAAAAATACTCTTGATTCAATCGGATTTTTGCTTAAATCAAGAACCGAGCCTCTTAATTTGAGCTGATTTCCTTTGGATTTAAGCTTAAATCTGATTGAATCAAGAGTATTTTTTCTTGTCAAGGTATTTTTTCTTGTCAATGTATTTTTTCTTGTCAATGTTTTCAAGAGTCTGGGCTCTAGATACAATGTGTTTTCTTTTCCAGTGTGTCTCTTTTTATGTTGTTGACTCCCTTAAAATTTTAGGGGGTCCCAAAAGTAGTTTCCTTTAACCCGAGAGCTTTCACAAAGTGTACAATCCATCTCAATTTGTTCGAAAATTACAGGGGTGACGCTTAATGCCTGGTGATAGTGGTGCGGGGTTTTTGGATCACCCTATATAGGTATACGTCAAAAGCCCTCGCGAAAGAGGGTGCGTCAGGCGGTAAAGTCACTCGTCGATCACCGCGGCGGAAACCTAAAGGCCTTTGAATGAAATGGCGAACGCTACGTGGCATTTCATGCACCGATTTTTTTATTTTTATGGATTTCGCGGGCTCTCCACGCGAGCTATCAAAAGCAGCCAAGGCTTCCTTGCATTGAATACCTGTACTGCCTTGCTATGGGAAAACGCCGTATGAACATTCAATAAATGCCGAATTTCCTCGGACAATTTCCTGATGTCCCTGCTACAGTATGGTGAAACTTCCTGACAGTTGAAGATAAGACGGGTGGTTAAGAAGAAATAATTGAAAATCGTTTTCGAGCAAAATTTGTTGTTCGAAACCACAAACCCATTCTAGGAAGCAAATAAAGGTGATTCAACAAATTTTTCCTGACATTTTCGTCACTTTCCCTGATATTTCCCGGTTTTTCCTAACATTTCCCGATTTTCCCGGTACTCGGGGGTTGCCACAGAATTTGGGAGATGAAATTTCCTGACATTTCCCTGATTTCCTTGACACATTTTGGTTAAATTCCCAGACAATTGAAGATGTGACGGATGGTTAAGAAGGCATAATTGAAAATAGTTTTCAGGCATTTCTTGTTCAAAATCTCAAACTCATTCTAGAAAGCAAATGAAGGTGATTTAACAAATTTACCCCGATATATTTCCCGTTTTTCCTGACTTTTTGAAATTCCCTGACATTTCCCGATTTTCTCGGTTCTTCCTGACTTTGGCAACCCTGTTGAATTTAGAGTGCCTATAATGGTGAAATTCCCTGACAGTTGAAGATGTGACGGGTGGTTAAGAAGGCATAGTTGAAAATAGTTTTCAGGCATCTTGTTCAAAATCTCAAACCCATTCTAGAAAGCAAATGAAGGTGATCTAACAAATTTTCCCTGACATTTTCGTCATTTTTCTTGACATTTCCCGGTTTTTCTTGACTTTTTAAAATTCCCTGACACTTCCCGGTTTTCCCTGACTGTGGCATTCCTTTTGACATTTTCGTCACTTTCCCTGATATTTCTCGGTTTTCCCTGACTTTTTTAAATTCCCTGACACTTTACGGGTTTCCCTGACTGTGGCATTCCTTCTGACATTTTCGTCACTTTCCATGATATTTCCCGGTTTTCCCTGACTTTTTCAAATTCCCTGACATTTCCCGGTATTCCCTGACTGTGGCAACCCTCACTGGAACAAACAAACAAACACATTGGATCTAGAGTCCAGACTCTTGAAAACATTGACAAGAAAAAGGACTCTTGATTCAATCAGATTTAAGCTTAAATCAAAAGGAAATCCGCTCAAATTAAGAGGCTTGGTTCTTGATTAAAGCTTAAATCTGATTGAATCAAGAGTCCTTTTTCTTGTCGATGTTTTTAAGAGTCTGGACTCTAGATCCAATGTGTTTTTTTTTTCCAGTGCTGAAAAAATATTACTTTTTCTCACTGTGCATAATTTTTCATAAAAAGTCTTCCCTAATGGGCTTCGAGTTGACTGCGACGTGACGGAGGTTAAGTCGGGTTCGGCATCATTGCGCTGACTCACAAGTCACAAGTCGCGGGATACAGTTAAGTCGGAGCGAGACAGGTCTGGTCTCCGCCGCGGCGTAGGTCATTGGTCTTCGTGCAATTATGCATCGCGGAGCGCTCCGTAATTATTCCGAATCGGAATCGTACTCCGACTCGCGCGCACTTTCTTCCTCTCCGCCCCGGACTATTAACGCTCCTTCGACTTTTCATCCGATTAATCAACTCAAACTTCCACTGCAGAGCGACGCCCGGTTAATGAGGGCGAATCGACGACGACGAAACGACGAAAAACCACGGAGGAAAAACTTCGTTCCTCTTAGAGCAGGGTGTCTACCAGCTGGAAAAAACCAGAATCGGGGACATTTGGGGACTTTTTTCATGAAAATTGGGGACATTTTTACCACAATAGACGAGAGAAAGCGACATAAAATGAAATATTGATAACGAGCTCCCGCAGTTTCGGACCGTTCCCGCCGAAAGACGCCAGCGAGGGTTCGAATTTCTGCCGCTTTGCGCGCAACCGTAAAAATTTTGAAATTTTCAGAGGACGATTTTGGTCAGTTTTTGGGGACCTGAACATGAAAATCGGGGACATTCGGGGAGATCGGGGACACCTTCCCAGAATCGGGGACAATCGGGGACTTTGGGGACCGGTAGACACCCTGTTAGAGCCGGTTCTATCACCTCTGGTCAAACTGCTGGCAACATTTGACAGGGGGATGAACACCAAAGTAGCGTTCTACAACCTCTTGTTGCCACAAACTTCCAGTCAAATTTAGCTCGACAGAGGAAAAAATTGGAATATTTAACAGGTACTTTAACCTCCAGTCACGGAATAGCCGATTCTTCAACGCACATTCACCTTTTTAATTCGAAAAGCGACCCAGCAGACTGATTATTGAAATTGATGGACAAAGTAATAGACAAAGAAGACAAAAAGGATATGGAGGGGTCAGCGGTGGAAGCGGGTGGTTGCAATGGACAAAGGAGGTAGGTAATAGACTAACGAACGGCAACCCACGAGAGACCCGATAGTTAGTCCATCATTTACCCTCTTAGTCCATAAGAACCACCCACTTCGACCAATAGGATCGCTCTATACTCCTTACGTCTTCTCTGTCTATACATTTCAATAATCGGCCCGCTGATGTATACATGTATTATTTGGTCAATAAAAATAATTTGAAGATATTTTATTCAAGAGGTCAATGGTGGCAGTCCAAGTATAATCACACTCACTGCAGGCGGTAAAAAAAGAACTTCCTGATTTCTGGAATAGATTCCCTGACTTCCCCTGAAAATTTTCACTCCCTGACGAATCTTGGATTTCCCCAATTTTTCTCCGCTCTAGACACCATGCCTAAAATTCAGCAGGCCAATTGTTGAAATAGATAGATAAAGCGATGGACAAAGAAGACAGGAAGTATGGAGGGGTCCTATTGGTTGAAATGTGTGGTTCCTATATAGACTGAGGGAGAAAATGATGGACTAACTAGGTTCTCTCGTGGGTTGCCGTTTGTTAGTCTGTTATCTACTTCCTTTGTCCATTACAACAACCCGCTTCTACCGATAGGATCCCTCCAAATCCCTTTCGTCTTCTTTGTCTATAGCTTTGTCCATCAATTTCAACAATCACCCCGCAGGAATGATCTTATATTGATCGACTTACAGTTCTATTGCTCTCCAAACTACTGCAGAAGAAAAATTTAAACGAAGAACCCCTAGAATATTACCGTGTTCGGTTGGGAGCCTCGGGGGACGGGCAAGCGGGCGTCGCGACGCGTCGCACAGTGGATCGAGTCAATCAGAGAGGTCGGACATGAAATTTTTGAATAAAACTGCAAATTTTGACGTTTATTCCGTCACATTTTAAATTTTAAGAGGTGGTTCTAGAAGTAAATTTCACGAGGAAACCAATGGAGCCACTTTCAGAACCTCATTATTTTGTATAAACGGAGTTTTGAGCTTTCAAAATTTCCAAATTCTGTCAAACCTCACCTATGGACTTCATCCATTGTGCGGCGTGGGCCCGCTGTTCCGAAATATCAATTTACGCAGAAAGGCACACGGGACTCCCGTTTTATTCTCGGAACTCTAATCCGGGGCCGATAAACTTCAAATTTTGATGGTTATTCAGTCACATTTTAAATTTTAAAAGGTGCTCCTATCAGAAAATTTTACGAGGAAACCAATGAAACCACTTTCGGAACCTCAAAATATTGTATAAACGGAGTTATGAGCGTTTAAAGTTTCCAAATTTCGTCCGACCTCTCCTCAGGGTTGCCACAGAATTCAGAAAATGGAATTCCCTGATTTTCCTGACACATTTTGATGACAATCACTGACAATTGGAGACGTGACCGATGGTTTAGAGGACATAATTGAAAATAGCTTTCAAGCAAAATTTCTTGTTCAAAATCTCAAACCTACTCTAGAAAGCAAATGAAGGTTATTTAACAAATTTTCCCTGTGCCATTTTCGTCATTTTCCCTGTTATTTCCCGGTCTTCCCTAACTATTTAAAATTCCCTGACATTTCCCGCTTTTCCCTGATTGTGGCAACCCTGAACACCTATTGCTCCGATCCACCGTGCGTCGCGTCGGTTGGCAAGCACGACGTGTGCCGTTCGTTGGTGGCTCGTCGTCGCCCTGATAACGTGCATCATTTTACAACAGAAAAATTCTCTTGGCACTCGAGATTGCCGTAAGCACCTCCGCTCGATGCCGGGGGACGGAGGGAGTGTTGCTCCCAACGAACAACGACGGCGCACCGTGCAGGGGGGCGGAAGGGGGCCGACCGGCGTTTAATTGCACAATCTCCCAACTACCTCCGATGCCAATTCAGAGAAATTCTGATCCGCTTCGCCGTTCTATTCTTCTCGCCACAGCCCGGGCAAGGTGTCTACTAATACAGGCTGGCCAAAAATTGGACTACATTTTGCAATGGGCCTGTTGTATGCAAGAGATACAGCCGTGCGAATAGACTTTTCAGAGGTTAAATGACACGAAAATTACGATGGTCACTTTAAAAAAGTCTGAAATACACTCCTCACTGCGCAATTTGTGTTGATAGGAACGCGCTTTTTCAAATTTCCCGCGTCTGGGGGCAGTTTTCTAACGGAAACAATTAATGGCAACTCGCGGCTATTTCCGGTCAACTAAAACTGACAACATAACCTAAAAATCGGAGCTCGTGACGTCGTGAAATGAAATGTAGAAGAATTGCGTTGGATATTTAAAAGCTGATCGATTTGGTTACCGCATAAAGCGTACATGGACCACAAAAAGAGATCACGTTGGGTTTGTAAACAAACTGAAGGAAAAAATAACAACAACAACAACAACAACAACAACGACTCGGCATTTTCCGGAATTCGCCGAGCCCGCCGTTTGCTCGTTTCCGGTGATTAGAAAACTGCCCCCAGACGCGGGAAATTTGAAAAAGTGCGTTCCTAACAACGCAAATTGCGCAGTAAGGAGTGTATTTCAGACTTTTTTAATGTGACCATCGTAATTTTCGTGTCATTTAACCTCTAAAAAGTCTATTCGCGCGGCTGTATCTCTTGCATGCAACAGGCCCATTTGGAAGTATAAATTCTAGCCCGGTTAAAAAACAACGTATGTGCCATTAGTTTCCCTATGCACATAGGTGTTTTTCCAGAGGAGCCAGAATTTATAGTTCCTAATTGCAAAATGCAGTCCAATTAGTACTTTTACTGTACTTTTTTAGTACATTCCCAAGAAATTCAGTACCTCCTTAGCGGGAAAATTCAGTGCTTTTTCAGTGCCTCCAATTGACGGAATGCGAAAAATTTCAAAAATTTGAATTTCTGGCTTAAATTGCGACAAAAATGAAAAAATTCCGGACCTTCTTCCAAATTTCCGCACTTTTTCAGTGCTTCCGGACCGCCCTTCAAAAATCTGTACTATTTCCGGACTTTCCGGTAACTCCGGACTTGTGGACACCCTGCCGCGAGACGCGGACGTGTTTCTACTAAAGGGTCGTTTAAGCATTACGTAACGCAAATACGGGGGGGGGGGG
>NW_017547320.1:982777-1107580 GCF_001854935.1 Bemisia tabaci
GCGAGCCGGGGGGGGAGGGGGGAACTTAGATAAAAACTGGGCAGAATCCTGTTTGGAAAAAAACCTCGCATTCGATACGGTTATCGATTTCTGTATCGAATGCGAGGTTTTTCCAAGCAGGATTCTGCTTTCGTTTCCCTAAATTTTCATAATTTTTTGGTTTAGAATGATTTTTTTCGGCTCATGCGCAGGGGCTGTCGTCCTTTTCTTGGGCTAAAAATTCAAAACAGGGTTGCCACAGAATTTAGAAAATTAAATTCCCTAACATTTCCCTGATTTCCCTGACACACTTTGGTGAAATTCCCTGACGATCGAAGGTGTGACGGGTGGTTAAGAGGGCATAATTGAAAATAGTTTTCGGGCAAAATTTCTTGTTCAAAATCTCAAACCCATTCCAGAAAACAAATGAAGGTGATTTAACAAATTTGCCCTGACATTTCCGTCATTTTCCCTGACAATTCCCGGGTTTCCCTGACTTTTAGCATTCCCTGACATTTTGTCATGGTAAGGCGTGCCATATCGCCTATGGCAGTTATGTCCGCACTTTCCACGATGCGTCCGAAAGCATGGCCCTCGTCCCAAGGTATCGGACGCATCGTGGAAAGTGCGGACATAACTGCCATAGGCGATATGGCACGCCTTACCATGACAATTTTCCGGTTTTCCCTGACTGCAGTGGCAACCCTCGCAGGGGCTACCGTTCTTTGTTAGGCTAAAAATTCAAAATCTGCCGAGATATTTGACCTAATCGATGCGATATCGCAAAACAGTTCTACCGCACCGCTTGAGCTTGACGAATGACCATAAGCTCTTTTTGGAGGATACCCGGGGATGGGAGCCGCGATGGCGCCTCGGCTCGGCTATTTCGGGCCGCCGATGCCGATCCACGAGAAATTCCTCGCGAGGGAGCCGGGCGGGCGCGTGACATTGACACCGGCGCGACTCGTCAATTCCGTCGTTCGACTCGGAAATAAACAGCGACGGAGGAGCCACAGCATCGACCGACGACGATGACGATGGACGGGACGCGAGCCGATTTCCATGCCATCCGCGGGGGTCAACGACACGTCTCATCTTCGCGCTTCGCTCCTCTAATATTGAATCCTCCTCGCCCGACGCACTGTGGGCCAGAGGTGCCGGTTGCGCGAGAATAATTGATATCTCGGCTAAATCCGAACGAAAATCACTAAGTTTTGGTTTACGGGGGTTTTTTGGGTCGCTGAACTCGAATTTGATATCAGATTTTTTCAAAAATCACAGGAAAAGTATGTTATGAGGATATACGCTAGTCCAGTGATGATTCCTTTTTATGAGCAATCTCACTGAGATTAGGAACCATTTTAACGCTGGAGAAACTTTCAGAAACAAAATTGAGAACTTGGATGTGACCAAGAAGAGTCTGGAAAACGATCTAATATTGTTAAAATTAGACGTATAAAAGACGAGAATGTTCACCTAGGAACGCTTTACATGTTAATTTTTTTTTCTTTTTGGTCACTGTCTCCTCGTATTATTGGTTCTTGTGGGTTACCATGTTTAAGTGAAAATAATTTTGCAAAGTAATGCCCTCCATGGTTTCATGTTTCTACGTTTTGCTGTTGTAAGCTATCAAGTATCATGTCAGAGGATCAAAAAAGCATTCTATGAATTTTTGTTTAGCGGCGCTTGGCATGAGAATGGACAACATTTACTTACAACGTTTATTGGAAATGACGGTCAGCTGAACAGTATCTATTTACCACTCTTGCATTTGGTGCAACATTCTTGGACTTCAATAAGTTCCGCCCAAATGTTTACCAATTATCGGCTAACAAAGCTCAAAATTCAGAAATTTGAATAAAAATAAAAAAAAAAAAGAGAACAAAAAGTTTTGTATCAAATCAGATCTAAATTCAAATATCCACGGATTTGCCGTCGATTGAGCTAGTCAACAATAGCAGCTTCTAGTGCGATTGAAATCGTCAATACATTTGAGAAGCACGAAAACCGTAGGTGAGTTGCTGTGATGGTCTGGTATGTGAAAGGACACAATTACATTCAGGAAAGCAAACGACATAAGTGAAGCAGCAGGACAAAATTTGCCTTTAGGTGAACAGTACCATGGGTTAGAGGGGTTAGTTCTGCATTAGTTGGCACAAAGTTATAACTGAAAAATTCCTGAATTTGACCTCTTTGCAGCATTTAAAAGTCCGAGGGAGAAACACAAGTTTCCCAAGTAAATACCAGTTAAAGTTTGTCTGCACAGTTGCTTATCTTGAGGAACGATCCACCTTAAAAGCTTACATTATAAATAACGCAAATCATGGCTCCAGAGATTGATCCAAATGCCCTTCAGAATATTACATTAGGAATTATCATCATTGAAAACTGAAGTAGTGTGGGGTTTTTTTTTACCCTCAAACTATTTTCTGATGTACTAAACAATATCAGCTTTCCTTTAAAGGCGCATTTTGTCCTGCTGGGTCACATATAGTACCCGTATGGTACTATTTATTAATAATTTCACTTACGGAAAAGAAGAAAAATATGAAAGACAGAATGACAGACAGATTTATAGTATCGTCTCATCTGAGAACCTTTTTTGTAGTTATTAAATACGAGAAAATGTGGCAACCATGGAAAAATTGCGCACCCTCAGTAGCGTAGCAGCTCAATTTAATAATATTATTACTATTCACTCGGAAGAATTTATTTATTGTACGATATCTAAGGTCATATATGTGATACATGAACTTAAACCTATTTTTGATGAGTCGACTTTTTTATTAAAAAAATTAAAAAAATGGGTTTCCCGCAGTTTCCCGCAGCAAAGCTGTAGTGCAAATGAATGTTGAGGATTTAAAGAATAAGTATCTGGCCCTAAAACTCTAAGGAAACTTAAAGAAAAAACTGCAGAAAGCTTTTTCGATGGAATTTTTAAGATTTATTAGGCACATTTTCTAACAAGCTTTTTGGACAGTGAAAAGTGCGCAATGGAAAAAGTGTATACATCAAATGAAAGCTCTTTCTTAGGAGAATAAGTCCTAGTGAACAAATTTTTACCCCGCGAAACCGCTGAACCGTGATAAGGCCTTACACGGTTGCAGTTCAGGACGCGCTACTACATATTATCCGTGCAGTGTGAGAGGTACCCAAGTTCCCCCCTCCAATACATCGCTGCTGGGCGATTATTCGATGAAATTTTGATGAATTCTCATCCCTTAGAGAGTCACTTTAACGAATTCCTCATCATCAATACAATACTGGACACTCATAAAAACGGTATTTTTCGCGTAAAACGGGCCTCCCTGGCCCACTGTGCGACGCCCGCATCGCAACGGATTGCATCCGCCGACGCGACGCCGCGCCACGTCCAGATCGTCTTCCCGTCTTCCGCCTAACCCCTTTCATCCGTGATCCTCCTCGGATGAAAGAGGTTCAAAGGAAAGCTTTTAAAGTTTTCGCAGGGGTTATGAAAAATTGCAGGCACGGCCCTCGGCGGTCCAAGCATGCACTGAAAAAAAATTCGGCCGTTGAAGCCGTAATTACGGGCTGTATAGACATACCGTCTGCGTTCCGGGCACCGAGGCCGAAAGTTCTGGGCGCAGGCTGGCCAAAAAGCAGTGCTTTTGCAGTACTTTTTCAATTCACTCTCGAGGAATTCAGTACCTCCTCGACAGAAAAAATCAATACATTTCCAGTGCCTCCATTTGATGAAATTCGAAAAATTTCAAGAATTTTAATTTCTCCCGTAAATCGCGAGGAAAAATGACAAAAAAGAAAAAAAATGCCGGCTTTCTTGTGAAATTTCCGCACTTTTTCAGAATTTCCGGACCGCCCTTAATAATCAGTACTATTTCCGAACTTTCCGGACACCCTGTAGCTACGACTCCAGCACCCGGAACTTACGGTCTCTAAGCCCGGAACGGACGGTACATCTATATAGCCTGGAAATTGTTTTTTTTTCTAGTGTGATACTGGTACCCGGACAGTTTCAAGTGATGAGCCCTTTCAGCCCTCTTTGGAAAAGAGGGCTGTCCAGACGGCTTCTTCCGAAAAATATTCAACATGAAATGTATTAGAGATGAAATTTTGAGCTTGCTCGATGTACATTCTGAGACTTCAGAACAGATTTAATGGGTCGCACTATCTAGACGAGGTCCGAATCGAAAGAAAACAGCACGTGTCCTCAAAATCTTACTAAAAAACGATTCTCGCGACAGGAAATTCAGAAATCAAATCCTGAAGGTGGTATTGCAAATTACTTTCGACACAGACACAATGGAGCTTCGATTATTCAAAATGATTCTCTGAGGGTCCAGGTGCTTTGATATGAATCGATTGATCATCACAGGTGTAAATTGAGAAAAGCGAGCGGGCTGATTATTGACATTGATAGACAAAGCTATACACAAGGAAAACATAGGAAGTATGGAGTAATCCTATTGGTTGGTTGAGCGGTTCCTATAGACTGAGGAAGAAAATGAATAATGATAGACTAACTATAGGGTCTCTCATAAGTTGTCGTTACTTAGTCTACTACCTATACCTCCTTTGTCAATTCGTCGTCTTCTTCACGGAAGAACGTAACTCCATGTCAATGTTGTAAAATTTCTCCCTCGCAAATCGCATATAATCAAGAGAATTTAGGGCATTCCTAACTGAAAATGTCACTGATTTTTCCTTGGATTCCGTGCAAAAATCAGACAAATTTTTGACGGAATAGCACGGGTAAAATTTGGTAAAATGAAGTAAATTGTTTGAGTCAATTTGGTAACCTTGGAATGGAGTTACGTTCTTTCGTGCGGGAGACGACGAATTGCAACCACCTGCTTTTACCAATGTGATCATTCCATACCCCTTTGGTCTTCTTCGTTTTTAGCTTGGCCTATCAGTTTCAATGGTCGGCTCGCTGTCTTACCAACCTGCTGGATCCATACATTTGATCGGCGTGGGGTGTCAAATTTGACGAAGGAAATTCCAAAGTGATTTACCTTGAAGTAGCAAGTGTAGATGGTGAACGTCACAGGGGTTGCGAGTCTCAATCGCTGAGCATGGCCTTCACGTCGGACAGGGCTGGGCGGAGGGTCATTTACTCATCGTTGGCGGATGGATGGTGGATGACGTGGGGTGGGTGCTCAGGCGCCGCGCATCAGAGCCGCAGGTGTCTTGTGCCAGTCCCGATGCCTTTTTCTCTTTTCTCCGCGTGCACTTTCACTCCCATAATCAAAAGTCCGATTTGCACCCAGCACAAGTCAAATCTGCAATCAGAAGATGGATAAAGATCAGCCTGATGGGCCTAGTACAGGCAGACAAGATATACAGTCAAAGACAAAGAGAGGCCAGGGTGTCTACTAAAACAGGCTGGCCAAAAATCAGTACTTTTGCAGAACCTTTTCAGTACATTCCCAAGAAATTCTGTACCTCCTCGCCAGAAAAATGCAGTATACTTTTTCAGTACCTCCATTCGTGTATATTTCAGTGAATTTTTGCCACAATACAGAGCAAATTTCTTAAAATTTTCAAAGGAATCCGCACTAACGTTCTCTCGTAAAAAATTAAATTGCCCTGTTAAATTTGGCAATAGTTGATGTAGCTTGGTTCCTCTCCGTTAAACGCGGTCCAAATTGTTGACTAAATCTGCAAATTTTCATGTTTATTTCGTCACATTTTGAATTTTAAGGGGTGCAGGGAGCAGGGTGTCTAGTACTTTTACGGCACTTTTTCAGTACATTCCCAAAAAATTCAGTACTTCCTCAACAGAAAAATTCAGTACTTTTTCAGTACCTCCAATTGACAGAATTCGAAAATTTTCAAAAATTTGAACTTCTCCCTTAAATTTCAACAAAAATGACGAAAAATGAAAAAATTCCGGACCTTCTAGTGAAATTGCCGCACTTTTTCAGTACTTCTGGACCGCCCTTACAAAATTAGTACTATTTCCGGACTTGTAGACACCCTGTCAGTCTGAAAGGGCCTGTTACAAGCAGGCAAGAGATACAGTCCGAGACAAGGAGAGACCCTCCATTCTGCCGTGCTAAGGCAGAACGTCGTATGAGCCATCAGGCGTTGCAAAGTTTCCTTCGAAATATCATGGATATTCAGGAAAATTTGTGAATATTTCTCTTCCAATTTTTCAGAGGCTTTCGTTCGTAATTTGATCTAAAAAGTCTGAAAGTTGCAAGGACAAATATTCATAACTTTCCTCAAAAATAAATGTTTTCTCAGAGGAGTGGCGTGAATGATCGATTATAATTATCGATATTCCTCCATTTAAAGCTACGGTAAAGAATCGATTATTAAGGTATTCGTTGCCAACACCCTGTTTGTCGCACAGAAAAAAATGGATGGTGCTGACGACAGAACCTTTTGTTCATACGGCTCCCACAGTTCCTTTGTTACACTTACAGAACTTTTCTGTTGTGAGAACAGAACTTCTGTCGTGGCAACAGAGTACTCTGTTCCCACGACCAAAAGTTCTGTAAGTGTAACAAAGAAACTGTGGGAGCCGTATGAACAAAAGGTTCTGTCGTCAGCACCATCCATTTTTTTCTGTGCGATCCTTTTCCATAGGTTTAAAAGACAGATCAGTCGATATATCGCAAAGCACGCCACGCCACTGGGCGTTTTTACTTGGCAAGGCAGCATTGGCATTTTGACAATGGTGGAGGCTTTTACTTTAGGCTCTTCAACATTCAACTGTTGACATAACTATTAGGTGGATTCTTGACAGCGCGTTGAGTAGTTCGTTTTGCAAACAAACTGAAGTTTTTTAAACTCGCTTGGTTCATGACGTCACCCGAAGCTCATCATCTACCTAGTGGATAGATCAACAGCCGAAAAAAGACGAGGAACGTTTTCTCGCGCCAAATAACAATACATTCAAGCGACTTCAGTCGTCAAACTAGGCATTTTTAGAATGTTTCGAAAACTGTCTATGAATAATCGATTCTAGATTAATTTATTATTTCGCTGCCGTTTAGTCACTTAATCATTAGCTACATGTTTCGATTACCGATTATTTGTTTATATGATCGTTTTCTCGCGCCAAATAATAAAACGTTCAAGCGACTTCAGTCGTCAAACTGGGCGTTTTTAGAATATTTCAAAAACTGTCTGAGAAAAATCGATTCTAGATTAATTTATTATTTCGCTGCCGTTCAATCGCTTGACCGATTCGCTACGTGTTTCGATTACCGATTATTCGACTTTTCTATGTAATCGGACACATGTTTCGATTACCGATTATCTGTTAATATGGTCGTTTTCTCGCGTCAAATGATAAAACATGCAAGCGATTTCAGTCGTCAAACTAGGCATTTTTAGAATATTTCGCTAACTGTCTATGAATAATCGATTCTAGATTGATTTATTATTTCGCTGCCGTTTAATCGCTTAATCATTAGCTACATGTTTCGATTACCGATTACCGATTATCGATTATTCGATTTTTTTAAGTAATCGAGCATGCCTAGCGGGCGCAGCGCTGCCGTCAGGCGAGACACGTAACAATGGCAAATCCCGACCTTTGTCGAGATAACATTTTACATTTTCGCTCAAGTTCACGGCCCGCCCGCCCTCGCCGTCTGGCGGATCCGATCCCACCCGATCTGTCGGCTCTTATAAATAGGCACAATTCGTGCGCACAAATGCCAAAAGTTGCCACGTAAAGACGATTTTTCTGCAAGATATTCCGTGAGAAAGACGAGTTTAAGAGGGCCGATTTGCGTATTCTCTGACTATACTGCCGTGCTAAGGAAAAACGCCACATGAGCCTCTAGACGTTGTCATTTTTCCTTCGATAAAAAAATAATTTACTGGGAAAATTGTGAATACTTTTCTTCAAAATTTTCAGGCGATTTTGTACGGGATTTATCCTAAAATGACTAAAAATTATGAGGAAAAATATGGATAGCTTTTCTAATGTTTCCTTGTGTAATGTATAATGTTGTATAATGTTTTAATAAGTATAATTGTATAATGTTTTAATAGCTTATGTTTCCTTATTCTCGAGGGATTATTTCGGGGAAAATCAGTGTAAATTTCAAGAAACATAAGTGGATCTAGAGGAGTATCGGAGACTTAAGTAGTTCATTGTGAGGAAAAAGTGCTCTATAGCGACAAAAGGCCAAAGCTTTCTAGACCCCTGCTGTATGTCACTTATCTCCCTTTCGAAACGAGGACGAAAAATTTTATAAAAAAAAAAATCAATTTCATTTTTTTTTCCATTTATATGAAGAGGCGTGGCGTGTTTTACGATACATCGATTAATCTGCCATTCACACCATTATTGGAAAAGGATCAATAAACAGGGTGTTCCCAACAAACACCTTAAGAATCGATTCAGTGGTCTGGCGTGCTTTGCGATGTATCGATTAATCTACCATTTAAACCTATGGAAAAGGATCGATAAACAGGGTGTTCGCAACGAACACCTTCATAATCGATTCTTTATCATAGCTTCAAAGGGAAGATATCGATAATGATCATTCACGCCTCGCCACTGAATCGATTCTTTACCATGGCTTCAAATGGGGAAATATCGATTATCGACCATTCACGCCTCGCTACTGCAGCAACTATGAAAAATCCGCGAGGGAAAAGAATCCAAAAATTTCAAATTATGGCAACACTCGAGAGGCTAGACTGCCACCGTGCCACGCCCAAGGATTCAAAATAAAAGTTCCCAGAATAAATTACCATTAAACTCCATTTGAAATGTAAAATTTCTTTTGTTGAGAGAATTTCATAAAATTTCGTGGAATTTCCAGGGGTCGAGCAAATACCCCGCAACAAATAACCGAGAATCAGTTAAGAACTCTGCGGACTAATTATTGAAATTGATAGACAAAGCTATAGACAAGGTAGACATAGGGAGTATGGAGCAATCCTATCGGTTAAAATGGGTGGTTCCTATGGAATAGTAAGGGTCAAAAGTTCCGCAAACGCGCACTGGAAAAAAAAGTCGCTTGGATCTAGGGTCCAGACTCTTGAAAACATTCACAAGAAAAAATACTCTTGACTCAATCAGACTTTTAGTTTGAATCAAAAGAAAATCCGCCTAAATCGCAAGAGGCTGATCGGCTCTTCGATTTAAGGAAAAATCGGATTGAATCAAGAATATTTTTTCTTGCCAATGTAATTATGGGTCTGGACTCTAGATCCATGCGACTTTTTTTCCAGTGTGCGTCGCGTAATTTAAGGACAGCCCCTAACTTTCCCGGTTTTCTAGACCTCCAGAAACCCTCACTGGAAAAAAAAAAAAAAAAAATAACACATTGGATCTACAGTCCTGCCTCTCAAAAACATCGACAAGAAAAATACATGCCCGCCCATTTTCTACCCAAGTTTGAAGTAGTTTTGAACGAAACATTTGAAAATGAACTATCATTGTGAGTCAGAAACATCTTCAAGATGACAAACTCCACTGGAAAAAAAAAAAAAAAACACATTGGATCTAGAGTCCAGACTCTTAAAAACATCGACAAGAAAAAATACTCTTGATTCAATCAGATTTAAGCTTAAATCAAGAACCCAGCCTCTTAATTTGAGCGGATTTCCTTTTGATTTAAGCAAAAATCTGATTGAATCAAGAGTATTTTTTTTTGTCGATGTTTTCAAGAGTCTGGACTCTAGATCCAAGAGACTTTTTTTCCAGTGTGCGTCACGTAATTTAAGGATAGCCCCTAACTTTCCCGGTTTTCCAGACCTCCTGCGAAATCCTGCGAGTCTAATAAAGATTTTCCGAGAATCTAAAGATTCACTGCGAAACGTAATTTCTTAAAATTTCATAAAATTTGGCATCTCCGTCCGCGCCGGCGCGGAATTGAATCCAATCGTTTGACTTATCACACTTATCACGGGCGACGTTGCCAGTTGGGGCGGTTTTCCCCGGACGTGATTGCGGCGAAAATCGGGGGAGTCGCCGAGAGCGGCGATTGCACCGACGCACACTGGACCGGGTCACTTGGAGACGTCGGACAAAACCTAGAGACTTTGGAAGCTTATATTTTCGAACATATGAAACAAAAGAGTTCAAGAGTGGGTTCGTTGGTTTTTTCGTGTAATTTTCTTTCAGAAACACCCCTTGCAATTTAATTTAGGACGAAAGAAACATTGAAATTTGAAATTTTAGTGAAAAATTACATGTCTGACCTCTCCTGTTGGCTCGTCCCACAGGGTTGCCACGAAATTTAGAAAATTAAATTCCCTGACATTTCCCTGAAATATTTTCGTAAATTTCCATGACAACTAAACAAATGCAATATGGCAAAAAAGACATAATTTAAAATATTTTATTGGCAAAATGTGTTCTAAATGTGGTCTAACCCACTCAAGAAAGGAAATAAAGGTGACTTGACGATTTTCTTTGACATTTTCGTCATTATCCCTGACATTTCCAGGTTTTCCCTGACTTTTTGGAATTCCCTGACATTCCCGGTTTTCTCTGACACGTTTTCGTGAACTTCTCTGACAACTGAAAACATGCAATATGGCAAAAAAGACATAATTTTAAATATTTTTTTGACAAAATTTGTTCTTCAAAACGTCAACCCCGCTCAAGAAAGGAAAAAGGTGACTTGGTGATTTTCCCTGACAATTCCACGTTTTCTCTGACTATTTAAAATTCCCTGACATTCCCGATTTTCCCTGACACATTTGAGTAAAATTTCCTGACAAATGACATATGCAACATGGCAAAAAGACATAATTTTAAATAGTTTTTTGGCAACATTTGTTCTTCAAAACGTCACACCCGTTCAAGAAAGGAAATAACGACGGTGACTTGACGATTTTCTCTGACATTTCCGTCATTTTCCTCGACATTTCCCGGTTTTCCCTGACTTTTTGAAATTCCCTGACATTTCTCGGTTTTTCCGGACTGTGGCAACCCTGAATATGGCAAAAAGACACAATTTTACATACTTAGTTTTTTGGCAAAATTTGTTCTTCAAAACTTCAAATCCACTCAAGATAAGAAATAGAGGCGACTTGACGATTTTCCCTGACAATTTCGTCATTTTCCCTGGCATTTTCGTTATTTTCCCTGACATCCCCCGGTTTTCCCGGTATTCCCTGACTGGCAGCCCTGGTTCCACTGTGCGACGACGAGCGTGCTCGCAGCGATCTACTTCACTCGATCGTTTTCTCCATTTCCAGTTTCCTCGTTCCCATTCAACATCTCGAACCTCTCCTCTCTTCCGTTATCGAGAGCGCAGGCTGCGATCGCGGAACTGGGTTCATGACATGACGTTTTGCATACCGGCGCCGTTTTCTACTCGAGATCGAGAATCGTTGCATGCAGCCACGATGGATTGCTTCGTACTGCACATGCAGCATCTCCCGGAAAAAAGGAATTGGAGCTCTTACGATGCTCGTGGTGGATTTTGTACTGGAAAAATGTTTTAACGATGTCCGCATGCGGATAGCTTGCACTGGAAAGAAAAACACATTGGATCTTGAGTCTGCGGCCAGACTCTTGAAGACATCGACAAGAAAAAGTACTCTAGATTCAATCAGAATCTAGCTTAAATCAAGAACCGAGTCTCTTAATTTAACCGCATTTCGTTTTGATTCAAGCAAAAATCCGATTGAATCAAAAGAGTATTTTTTCCTGTCAATGTTTTCAAGTGTCTGGACTCTAGATCTAATGTGTTTTTTTTTTTCCAGTGTGGTAGCTGTCTCGGAGAATCTCAATCCTCGCTTGGCATAGAGTCCCTTTATACCCAGAGTAACGACAACTCGATTATCAGCTGACTGGCAGCCGACCTTGGCTGGCCATGGAGGCCGAAACTAGTGCACCCAAACGAACGATATTGAGGGATAAGGATCAGGAATCCTGCGATGTCTGCCACACAAAAACAACAACATCAACAAAGTGATCAATTAAAAATAAAATGAGATTGGTTTGTGAATAATTTCTTAATCTATTTTCATTTTGGACCTATGGAAATAACAATTTACTCTTGATAAACCACAATTAGGTAATATTTTCATTATTCTTGTTCACATTCGAGGTACCGCCATCTTGGTGCACTAGTTTCGGCCTCCATGAGCGAGAACCAATCAGAGTTGGATTTTTTTTTAGGCCACTTTCAGCCCAATCCTGGCCCAACCAAAAGTGAGTTGTCGTAACTCTGGGTATAAAGGGACTCTAGCTTGGCAAAGATGCACACTGATAAAAAAAAATTACGGACTATACAGACATATTGTCCGTTCCAGACTCAGAGGCCGAAAGTTCCTGGTGCTGGAGCTGTAACTTCAATTGCTCCGCGGGTGCAACGCCCGGAACGCGGACGGTATGTCTATAAACCCCGTAAGTGCGGCTCCCACGGCCGGAGTATTTTTTTCAGTGCAAAATTTCATGAAACTTCGAGAAATGATACTTCGTGAAATGCCATGAAGTTATATGAAACTGCTGCGGACTGACTATTAAAATTGATAGACAAGCAAGGTCCGTACCGCCCTTAAAAAATCAGTACAATTTCCGGACTTTCCGGAAATTCCGGACTTGTAGACACTCTGCTGATCGTAACTCCTAAAAACGAAATTAACGTATTTCGATTCAAACTTCCCCCTCACAAAAAAAGAAATCGCGCACTGAAGAGTGAATGATTTCAATGCTTTACCGTTCGTTCCCCCATTCATTACATAAACAAAATGAGTACCTAGGAATTTTGACATGAGCGGAAAAGGTGGTCAAGGCGCCGCCAGAAAATGAGGCCACGCGCGACAAGATAAGAGCAAAAGACGGGAGAGAAAAAAAGCAAGATGGAAAGTAAACATATTTACTCAGAGTGAAAAAGAAATGAGGCCTCATACGTAAAAGCGGCGGATGTCACGCTTTTAAGTTTTGAGAAAATCCTGCTTCAAGTTTTCAAAACTAAAACTGTGCGTTTTGCTGCTCGTGCAGCATATAGGATTCGGTCAAGGAGTTCAGTATAGAGCATATCCTCCTCTAAAAAATGGGCTTTAGAAATTTAAATTTTATGCAAGATACAGAGAAGTTAAAAACGACCACATCCGCTGTATTTACGGATAATTTTTTTTTTTATGGGCATAAAATGAACCACCGAGCATAATGGGAGAGAGATAGAGTTATTGAAATTGATCAAATTATGATTAAAGTTGAGTTTTTTTATGATTTTTCGAAAACAATAAATAATTCGGGACATCCGAAAAAAAGGAACAAACTATACTATCAGTCTTGTAAAACGGGGAAAAAATTAAAAAGGTGCCAACACCCAGAGACCTACAAACAGATTTTGAGCACAAAGTCTCTTGAAACTGAGAGGGTTAAATTTTTGGACAGGAAGATTTTTTTTCCCTTTTCCTTGAACGAATAAAAAATTAAACATGGTCCGAGATTCTGAAAAGTCAAAAATAAGTTACATATTTTTCCTTAAGTTATGATAGAAACGAGAAGCAGTCGAGAATTATGACGCGTGGTCCTCGTTTTTCGGCGCTACGCAGCGTGGTCGTGTCATTTTCGCCGCGTGACGCGCCTTCAATTCCAGCTAGCTGCAATATGGACAGCACCTTATGGTCGAATAGTTATCTAAAGAGCGCCTTCCGCAAATGAAGTCAAATATCAATGGCTCTGCGCGAAAAAAAAGCTTATTTATCTCAGCCGCGTTGCAGATCTCCACGCAGTTATATTTTTAGCTAATTAAAAAAAAAAAAAAAAAAAAAAAAAAAAAAAACTGATTAAATGTTTTTCTTAACATTTACTACGAAGTTTTCTATAAATCATTTCAGCATACTCGCAGAAATTTCGACGCAATTTTTAGGTTGTTTCTTTCTTTTCTTTTCTTTTAACGTACAAAAAAAGAATAAAGCCTGGTCCAAATTTCTGAAACGTTGCAAGTAAAGCTCCTATTAATTCACAACACACTTTCTTCATATATATATATATATATATATATATATATATATATATATATATATATATATATACACACACACACATAGAGATCACATGTTTCGATTTAGATGGAAATGTCTTTCATTGAACTAAAAATGACTTTGAAGTCGACGACAACATTAATTTTGTTTGACTTTAAAGACGTCATTCGATTGAAAGTAAAAAAAAAAACTGAATCGTTCTTTTCTTTCTTTTTTCAAACTTTTGACCGTTCTTTAAGGTACAAAAATTAAATTTTGAATCTCAAGTCATTAAAATAATTTAATGTAAAAGAGGTGATTGCCAGAGGACATGCATCATCATTTCAAGATCCGAAAGACCTCCGGGACAATACGTCTGACTGAGCAACGCCGACTGCAGATAATTGGCTCGGTAAATAGCCCGAATAGAACATTAGCCGGAATGTGTCAATGTATTTTCAGGACGGCCCGATAAGACCCTGAACCCATCAAAGCCGGTGACTTATACAATTAGTCATTAATCAGGTGACGTCACTTTTTTTTGGAGCAGGGCCCAGATCGGGTCTGCCACGTCGAATGGAAAAACGCGTGAAAATACAATGATCAAACACAAACGACGTATGGACTTTCCGACTTGAAACAGACTTCAACTCAATTTTCAGCTCCGGAGTAACTTTATATGAGTCATGTTGAAGCTTGAAGTAATTTTGAGATTTTAAACTCATTCTCTTTCAAAATCGAGAAAAATGTTCATAAACTCACAGGATGAGCTTCCAATGGCGTCTTCGTCCTTCATTCAATCTGCGATGGTAAGAAGCTTACACAAAACATACCTTTAAAGGTAGACTTTCAAAACATCCGTAGTAAGCTCAGTTTAGTTGGTGAAATTTTGAAAACTAAGGTGATTCGATGGACGCCATATTTTGTGTCAGAACGGCATGCGATATATCGCATCAATTGGTTACTCGTCATTTTTCTCCAATTTTGAGATCGCAATTCTGTTGTCAGGAGACTAGAGCTTTCACTTACCAATTTTAACAAAGAAACTCAACGTAATAAAGGCGTGGTTTTATTAGAGAGAAAATATCACATTCAAGTGCAGTTTCGGTATCAGTATCGAATGCGATGTTTTCTCTCTAAAAAAACCACGCCTTTATTACGTTGAGTTTCTTTGTTAAAATTGGTAAGTGGGTGCTTTAGTCTCCTGACAACAGAATTGCGATCTCAAAATTGGAGAAAAATGACGAGTAGCTGAAAAAATGGAACCAATTGATGCGATATATCGCATGCCGTTCTTACACGAAATATGGCTTCCATCGAATCACCTTTAGAAAGTTAAGACAAATAATTTTTCTTTTTCTTTCCTTTTGAAATTTTAAATGGGGGATGATATGAGACTATGAAACGAGCCAAATATTTTGATTCATATACCAACCCGGAACCCGGTAAAGAAGGGTTTGTAGTAATCATGTATTTTTATTACTATTCCTACTTGTCTTCTCTTCAATCAAAGAAGCTATACTGTCCTGAATTGGGAAAATAAACGTCATTATCAGACTTGACAACGCGCATAATGAGCTAGTCTTGGAAATGAAACACACCCGACTCACAAATATTGATCTTCCGTCAAAATTAGTTCCACATTCAATAGTGAATCATTACGATGCGTTTGGAAGGAAGAAACAGGGAGGGTAGCTGAGCCCCCTCCTCTTCATTAACGGGATTTTAGGTCACTTTCATTTGGAAAAGATTCGTGAACAAGCGTGAAAATCAGGAGAGAAATTACTTCTCCCAATTTCTTATTGCCAATGATAAATAGTTTCCATTCTGGAAAAGCGCATGGAAAAATATTTCAAGAAGTTACCTACACGAAGTTTGTAACAGGGCGAAAGAAAGAACTCCTTGAATTTTGAGATTTTCTGATATCTCCGGACTTTTCATAGTTTTTGAAAGTGAAAATTTTGGACATATTCCTGATGAATGTGTATGGTGGCACCATTTCGCATTACGTCTTGAGATACTTCACTCTCTATCAGATGGTAGTCCAAAAATGGCATGGGTTTTGGTCTCTTTCCTGGCTGCGAAAATGCCGAATCTTAAATTACGATTACAGTTAGGTTTAACAGTTGATGTGATGTTTCTCTTGTCTTAAGTTGATGTCATGTGTCATGGATGCCTTTAAGCACTGTAATGTCTAAGGAGCAAAATACTTTGTCTGAAGATGTGGGCGGTCAATTGTAGGGTCGGCAAGGGGCCATCTTACGGAGCGTTAATAAAGTCCGTAACGCTCTGAAGGAGGAGGTATGAGCCTGCTTTACAAAGGGACGACGGGGGAGGGGGGGCAGTGCCAGCGTTACGCAATCCTTTCAATGAATAGCTAAAGAACACACAACATCCAAAATGTACCATCCTCATTTCTTCAACTTTTTTGTTACGCTGTCATTTTAATATACTTCGAATTTTATCCAGCAATATTCTTCAGTTTTCCCACAATGAACCTTAAGACAAAGTACGAAATTAAGCGTTCAAGCGCATGTTTCCTGACCAAAATTTCACATAAAACACGATTTGGGCGACGAAAATTACTGAAATCTACTCCTATCTAAGATATTTAATATTCTTGACGCGTGAATTCAAACCTCCCGCTCATGAAAACACAATAGACTACGTGAGTCAAATCGCACATTAAACTTTACCATGACAATATCTGCGATATGAAAATCTGGCAACCTCAGTATTGACGCTTCGGCTCTGCTATAGCAAATTGTTTACACTTTGAACGATAAGGGTGAGAAAGGAACAATGCTCGATTGAGAAGCCTGCCAAAATCGTTGTGAGGCGCGATTTGACTCACGTAGAGAATTGAGTTTCTTGTGACCGGGCGATCCAAAATTCCCATAACCAATGTTTATTGAAATCTTTAATATCTAAGTTATGAGTTACTTTCAGTAATTTTCGATGCAAAAATCGTGTTCTACGAGAATCGTGTTCTATATATATCAGAATGCATAAGGTGATTCGATGGACGCCATATTTTGTGTCAGAACGGCATGCGATATATCGCATCAATAAAATTGGTTCCATTTTTTCAGCTATTCGTCATTTTCCTCCTATTTTGAGATCGCAATTCTGTTGTCAGGAGACTAAAGCACTTACTTACCAATTTTAACAAAGAAATTCAACGTACTAAAGGCGTGGTTTTTTTGAGAGAAAACATCGCATTCGATACTGATATCGAAACTGCACTCGAATGCGATATTTTCTCTTTAAAAAAACCACGCCTTTATTAGGTTGAATTTCTTAGTTAAAATCGGTAAGTGAGTGCTTTAGTCTCCTGACAACAGAATTGCGATCTCAAAATTGGAGAAAAAAGACGAGTAGCTGAAAAAAAGGAACCAATTGATGCGATATATCGCATGCCGTTCTGACACAAAATATGGCGTCCATCGAATCACCTTAAGGATCTCAAAGAGGGGAGGGGAGTCGGGAGTCTGTCAAGCGTTTTAAAAAAAAAAAAAAATTTATGAAAATTAATTTTGTAAGATTTCCAGAAATTTTGCATCTTCCTGCGTGCTGAATAGATAAGAGAACAGCGTCGAATGGCCCCCGATTTTATTCATTTTTTAATTTCCGCGACGACCCAATTTCGCTTTCCACTCCTGGCTGGCGCGGACGAAAAAATAGGCCAATCCGAAGGTGGCGAGCGCGCCCGTGTGTGCATAATGATGACGCGTCGAGCTGCGCGCCGTTTGCATTCGCAGTCGCTTTTGATTGCTTTTTTATTTCCCCTAATCCTCAGCTGGAAATAAAAAAGTCTTTGTTTCCTGCTCCTCCGTTCCCCCGCTGCTTAAGCGCGATACGAAAATAAAGACGCACTGCAGACTGCACGGATGTGCCAACTCATTATCCTGGGTTTATCAAAGCGGTTTGAAAGTCGCGGATCAAGGCCGTTTTAAGTAGAGTACAAGTAGATAGGGAGAGTATAGACAACTCGATGTATGTAGCTCTTAGGGCCCAAAAGGGCGACAACGTGAAAAACGAAAATCACTAGAAAAGTACCGCTGCCAACCTATGCATTTGGAAGATCACTCAATATGGCCGACAGCACATTACAAACAAGCGTCTTTAAGGATTAAAACTTTGAAACTGAAAAAATGTAAGCGAAATCGTGCACGTATTATAAGTGCTTTTATAATTTTTGATCAGTGTATATAGTCAAGATGTGAACATTTGTACGACTGGATAATTCAAGTTCATAAGTTGGCTCCCCTTTTGGGCCCTGAGAGCTACATGACCTGATCAAACCTAGCCTCCAAAGTTTCGAGTTGTCCATACTCTCCCTATAAAGGTACTTTAGTTTCAAGGATTCGTCATCGGTGAAATCAAAGATTTTTAAGGAGATGGAAAAACTAGAGTACCTATACTGCCGTGATGGCGCGGCGAAGAGAGCAGTAGGTGCAAAAATGAAGTTTTGAGAAAACAGGCTCAGAAGCTTCTGATCGGAAAATTTTATTAAAAGAAGCCTCTGTTCTTTGTCAAATTTCCACTAATCGTCCTGAAGACTCCTACAAATCGTTTGGATGCTTAAAAATCGACCGTTTTTATTTCAATTACATGCGAAGGGTATATTTCATTTTCATATTAGGCTATTGTAAGGAAAGACAGCCGTAAGTGCTATCTTCTGCATGCTTTTGTGGTTGCGTTTTGGACACACAACAAACACATTTTCAGGTTGGGAATTGGCAGAAGAGGGCAGCACTTTACTTGAAAGCACTGTTTTCATTGGCTCTCTAGAGGAATTAAGTCACTTACAGCTGTTTTGACTGAATCTACGTCATTTTTTTGCGCACTCGCAACTTTCCCATATGTCTCGTTTTGATACAATCAAGATGAATTTCGCTGTCTCAGCTATTTCAGCGTTCATAAATGAAAGCACTATTTTCATCGACTCTCTGGAGGAATAATGTCTCTTACTCCTGTTTCGCCTGAAACCACGTCATTTTTTGCACACTGACGACTTTCTCATATGTCTTGTTTTTATACAAATTGAAGATGTATTAGTTTATTATGATTTTATATTAGAAATAGTTCTCGGCCAAAATGTGTTGTTCGGAACGTCGAACTCCTTCTTGACGACAAATAAAGGTGACCCAACAATTTTCTATGACATTTACGTCATTTTCCCTGACATTCACAGGTTTTCCCTGACATTTCCTGTTTTTCCCGTTGCTCCCTGACCACGGGAACCCTGTGCGGCTCCAGCAACCGGTACTCTCGGCCTCGGAGGCCGGAACGGACGTCAAGTCTGTACAGCCAGTAAATTTTTTTTCCAGTGTTAAATTGCGTACAAAATTGTCTGAAAAATTTTAAAAAGGATATTCGCAATGGAGATGTTGCATGTGTGAGGGATTTGCGAGTTGATCATTAATTCTTATGTAACAGTTCGCGAGAAACACGATGGTGCCACTGGTTTTCTCTGAAATCATCTCCCAACTTCAAAAAAAGCTCTCAAGTTGAGGCCAAAATGGAGGGGGTATCCCACGCTATCCTGAGAGTCCACCTCTACATCAAAACAAACTCTCCATGCAAAGATAGAAAGCAAATACATTGACAGGGCTGCCACTTTATTTGGGGACTCCAAAACTGGAAACACGGCAACCCTGCTAATGTATTTGCTTTCTATCTTTGCATGGAGAGTTTGTTTTGATGTAGAGGTGGACTCTCAGGATAGCGTGGGATACCCCCTCAATTTTGGCCTCAACTTGAGAGCTTTTTTTGAGCTTGGGAGTTGATTTCATAGAAAACCAGTGGCACCATCGTGTTTCTCGCGAACTTTTACGTAAGAATCGACAGCCAAATCGCAAATTCCTCACACATGCAACAACTCCATTTGTCCAGTAAATTCGTATTTGTATCGAAGGAAACATGGCAAGGTCTGATGGCTCATACGGCGTTTTTCCTAAGCAGGCAGAACGGGAGCGCGTAGCCTATGGAAGCGTCGAAGAAGCAAACAATAAACAATGAAGTTGTATTATTGGCCGCAATAAAAATCCCATTCGACTCGCGGCGCGGGGGATTTCGACGGCCGTAAAGAGCGACTTTACAGTTCGGAACTCGCCCGAGCCAGGGTTTCATCCGCCGACTTAAGCTCGAGCCTCTAGGATGTTAATTTTACTTCCTCCGGCAATTTTCCGACGCTTGATGAGATCCGTTCGGCTCGCACATCATCCGTTGCATCTTCCATTTCCAACCGCTCGTGCGAGTAATTAACCGTCTTAATATCCTCGTTTCCGGACCAAGGAGCCTAACTCCATCCCGAGGTTGCCAAATCGACTCAAACAATTAACATTTTTACGAGGAGGTACTGCGTGCAATTTTTGTCCACAATCTAAATTGAAAATAAAGATACGGGTCTGTCAAAGTGAAGACTTGAGTGTGGGAGAGCGAGAGAAAATAGAAAAATTTTGAGAGACCGAAAAGTTTGGTGTATTGTAAATTTAGACAAAATTGAATTATAAGAGAGTCACACTATGAGTGGGCGTAACGTATGTACCTATATATGGGTCAGGGATGGAATGGACCAAGAACGAGGTGTCTACTGAAACAGGCTGACCAAAAATCAGCACTGTTACAGTTCTTTTTCAGTACAATTCCAAGAAATCCGTACCTTCTTAACAGAAAAATGCAGTACTTTTTCAGTACCTCGATCATTGACAAAATTTGAAAAATTTAAAAAATTTGAATTTCTCGCTCACATTATGACAAAAATGACAAGAAATGAAAGAAATTCCGGACTTCCTTGCGGAACTTCCGCACTTTCTCAGTACTTCCGGACCGCTCTTAAAAAATCAGCACTATTTTCGGACTTTCCGGACTTATAGACACGCTGAAGAATATTGGGCAGCTCACGCTTTTATAGACTTGATGACGTCACGGGTGGTGAGACTTCAAGTCTTTACGCGATTGGCTGGCTTTAATCAGTGGAGCTATCAGTTGCAAGTCTAGTCATTAATTTTATAGGTGATGGCTGGATGATAGGAATGAAAAAGTGAAAAATGTACGGCCATCCCAAATGACTAGTCTGAAATTATGTAAAAATTTGGAATTTAGGAGTAAAAAATATGAGACAGTGTTGACAGGGTCAATAGACATACCGTCCGCTCCGGGCTCAGAGGCCGCCGAAAGTTCCGGGTGCTGGAGCAGTAACATAGGTTGCTCCGGGTACCACCACGCCTGTAACTTTCGGCCTCTGAGCCCGGAACGCGGACAGTATGTCTGTATAACCTGTGAGTACGGCTTCCACGGCCCAAGTTTTTTTTTTAGTGCAACATTTTCCTGATTTTTAAATGAGATCCGATGAAACATCAGTAAAATTGTCGGTCAAAAATGTCCAATATTCTCCTGGTAGAAATGCTTCTTTCTGTTACCTTGTCTGAAATTAGATTATGGCCTGTGTGATTTATACTTTGTGACCCTGACGATGAGGCGCTTGCTTCGAAAAGCTTCGGTCAAAGTTTATTAATAAAATGTAAGTTGTTTTAAAGAAAATGTTACATTATTTCTGGCACTTGGCTACACTCCTCATACCAATGCAAAATGTAGTCCAGATGATAAAGTGAAGATTTTTGGATCCGGCTAATAGGTAGCCTGAAACTAGGTAATACGACAAGTACAGCTTCGCGAAACTTGGGACAAAATGTCCTTGTTTAGAGATCAAATTATGGAAAACGTCCAGTAGATTGTTACAAGATGACAAGCCTTAAAAATGACCAGAAAGAGTAAACAGTTCGAAGATCAGTAATATATTTTAGTAGTTACTAAAAGTGTCAGAAATTCTCTGAATTTTCCCACGAATTCCCTGACTTTTCCCAGTCGTCGCAAAGTCCCTGATTTTCCCGGTTTTCCAGACAGCCGAAATCTCAGATTAGGTCGGGTAGAGGAGAAATCATTGGTTCTCAACACAAATTACCCGAGAAATTTGCGAGTTTTTCGCTAGAAGGCAAATCTCGGTACAGGGTTGCCACAGAATTTGGAAAATGAAATCCCCTGAAATTTCCCAGACACATTTTGGTGAAATTCCCTGACGATTGAAGATATGGCAAATGGTTAAGAAGACACAATTGAAAATAGTTTTCAGGCACAGTTTGTAGTTCGAAACCTTAAACCCATTTCAGAAAGCAAATAAAGAAGAGTTAAACAATTTTCCCGGACATTTTCGGCAGTTTCGTCATTTTCCCTGACATTTCCCGGTTTTCCCTGACATTTCCTGGTATTCCCTGACTGTGGTAACCCTGTCGGTAACTTCTGATTTATTTAGGTCCTAGAAATCATACTTTAGACATCCTACACGCCGAACCCACCACAAAAATCCTGAATAAATATTCTCTTCCCGCCGCCGCCTATGAGGCGACGAGCGACACTCCATCATGTCAGAATAGGAAGGAATCGGCACTCCCATGCTGGCGGAACAAAAGCTTTAAACAAGCGGTACCTTTGTTTTTTCGGCAGAGCACATAACTGCCTTGCTAAGGAAGAATGCCGTATCAATATTCAAACGCTGCCAAATATCACCGGATAGAACACGCATTTTCGGGGAAACTTCAAAATTCTTTCCTTCGATTTTGGCAGAGAATTTTCTTTGGAATTGAATGAAACGTATGTAAAAATTTTAAAAGAGAGATAATCATACACTGTTTTAAAAATTGATATTTTAGTGGGAGCAATTTGGCATCATTCGAATGTTCATAAGGTGTTCTTTCTTAGCACGGCACATGACAAATCCTCTTCAACACGGAACCGGACGCATGATTTCTGCTGTTTGCCAGGAGCGAAGCGTGAGTGATCGATTATCGATATTTCCCCATAAAAAGATATGGTAAAAAATCGATTATTGAGGTGTTTGGTACGGACACCATGTTTATCGATCATTTTACGTGGGGTTAAATGGCAGCAATCGATATCGCAAAGCAGGCCGCACGACACAGCTGTTTGCCGCCCAATGTAAAGATACTCGAGTATAACCGAGCATCACTTGTGTACACATTTTTTGGCCATGGCGCTTCCAAAGATATGCTGGAGGGTAGATGGTTGCAGGGGAATTTTTTTTTGTCTCATACGTTTGTGCAAAATGCAAAGAGCACGAAGATGCCACTGGTTGTGTTTAAAATTAATTTTAGAATTCGCGGCGGCTTTTGGGAAACAGAAGTCAAGAGGTAAAAAAACTCAGGGTTGCCACAGAATTTAGAGAATGAAATTCCCTGACATTTTCCTGCTTTCCCTGACACATTATGGTGAAATTCCCTGACAATTGACGAAGTGACGGATGGTTAGGAATAAGGCATAATTGAAAATGGTTTTCAGGCAAAACTTCTTGTTCGAAACCTCAAACCCATTTGAGAAAGCAAATGAAGGTGATTCAACAAATTTTCCCTGATATTTTCGTCATTTTCCCTGACATTTCCTTGTTTTCCCCGACTTTTTAAAATTCCCTGACAATTCCCGGTTTTCCCTGACTGAGGCAACCCTGATTTTTCGGATTTTCGGAGCTGGGTCAAATGCACCGACTTTCTTAGATTTTCTCTGACTTTTGAACAACTTAGCACTCCTCCCATTGTCCCTTTCTTGACGATCTCTGTAATTTTATGGGCATTTCTCGGGGTTCACGAGGGTTCCGACCCCGAGCAACGTTTCCCCTGAACAACTTTCACCCCCTGAAATTTACTTGAAAGAACGTCCCTCGCTTCCACTAAAGTACCTATTCAGGGAGAGTACCGACGCGCTAAAATATGGAGCCAGGGTTGCCACAAAATTTAGGAGATGTAATTCTCTGAAATTTCCCTGATTTCTCTGTCACGTTGCGGTAAAATTCCCTGACAATGAAAGATATGCCAGATGCTGAGAAGAACATGTTTTGAAATAGTTCGCAGGAAAAATTTGTTGTTTGAAATGTCAAACCTATTCTAGGAGACCTTTATTTCCCTCCTATTGTAAAAAATAGGGAAATATTGGGAAATATATAATAACCTATAGGGAAAAATTGTCCAGTCAACCAAATTGGACAATTTTTCCCTGACATTTCCGACATTCTCCTAGATATTTCCAGGTTCTCCCTGACTTTTTAAAATTCCCTGATATTTCCTGGGTTTCCCGGTATTCCCTGACTGTGGAAACCCTATTGAATTTATAGGCTGGCTGCCCTTTTAGGCCTCAGAAACTACAAGACGTAACCTCAAATTTTTTTTTTTTTTTTTTGCTGGTTTAGTGGCTTATATTCCGTTGGAACCTACAGCCATCGATAGACAGTATTTATTGTCCTTAGACATCATGGGATTTAAGCACATCCATGCTCCAGGCTTCCAAATTTTCAGGGATTAAGGCCGAGTGGAATCTGTTTCTGCAGATCCACTCGTCAGTTCCATGAAAATTTGTCGCCACCACCGGGATTCGAACCCGGGACCTATTGGTCTAGAGTAAGACACCCTCAAAATTACCGAGACATTTCTGAATACGAGGTTCTCTAGCTTCCACGATCCTGACTGAAGAAAGCTCTCCTCGTGGAGCTTCACCGGGAGTCGAGTGAGGCGGCAACGTTGCGTTGCTGCCCACTCTCACTTTCGACAGGTTCGAGGGCGAGCGTCATGTCACATTGACACATTGACACGATGTCACGTTGACAATCGTCTTCGACAATGCGCGTCACCGTCACCGCTCGCAATAGTACGTACCCGTTTCCAGTTCACGCGCCCCCCGCCCCAATCCGCGTCCTTCCCAGTGACCGATTATCGATATTTCTCCATTAGAAGCTATGGTAAAGAATCGATTATTAACGTGTTCGTTACAAACACCCTGTTCATCGATTACTTTCCACACGGAGAAAAAAAACTCGTGCGTGGGACCCGAAGTTTAGGTCATATGGATCTCTGAAGTTTTCAGATTGAGCACCTGAACACTTTAGGTCTAGCTGCCGAAGTTCGGATCACACATCTGAAACTTCAGTTCTTACATCTGAAGTACTTCGGTTCTCACATCCGAAGTACTTCGGTTCTCACATCCGAAGTACTTCGGTTCTCACATCCGAAGTACTTCAGATGTGAGAACTGAAGTTTCAGATGTATGATCCGAACTTCGGCAGCTAGACCTAAAGTGTTCAGATGCTCAATCTGAAAACTTCAGAGATCCATATGACCTAAACTTCGGGTCCCACGCACGAGTTTTTTTTCTCCGTGCATAGGTTTAAATGACAGATCAATCGATGTATCGCAAAGCACGCCGCGCCACTGATCGAGACCGCGGCCCGAGACGGAAGAAGGCCGGTTCCGCACTGGCATACTGAGGAAGAACGCCGTATGAACATTCGAGAGTTGCCGAATTTCCCCGCATAAAATATGTATTTTTTTAAGAAAGTTATGCGCATTTTTCCTTACTTGAAATTTTCCGATATTTTAAATTTAATGGAGATGTTGCATATGTGAGAAATTTGCGATTTGACAGTTGATTCTGATGTAAAAGTTCGCGGTAAACACGATGTGGCCACTGGTTTGCTCTGAAATTAACTCCCAAGCTCAAAAATAGCTCTCAAGTTGAGGCCAAAATAGAGGGGATATCCCACGCTATCCTGAGAGTCCACCTCTACTTCTAAACAAACTCTCCATGCAAAAATAGGGAGCAAATACATTGACAGGGCACCCACTTTATTTGAGGACTCCAAAACTGAAAACACGGCAACACTGCTAATGTATTTGCTCCCTATTTTTGCATGGAGTGTTGGTCTTGATGTAAAGGCGGAATCCCAGGATAGCGTGAGATATTCCCTCCATTTTGCGCTCAACTTAAGAGCTTTTTTTGACCTTGGGATTTCAGAGAAAACCAGTGACACCATCGTGTTTCTCGCGAACTTCTACGTAAGAATCAATAGTCAAATCACAAATTCCTCACACATGCAACACCTACATTGTCTGAAAAACTGGAAGAAAAATGTTCAGAACTATCCCCGTAAATTCATGAGTGATTGAAGGAAATATGGCAACCTCCTGAAGGCTCATACAGCGTTCTTCCTTAGTACAAGCGCCCGGCGCCCGCACTTATATTCGCCGATAAAACCAATAAAAACGCGAGGACGTCGCAGGTGAGATAATGATTGAAAAATGCAAAGTGGGTCGGGACGTGCGTGCAACCAGATGCAACGGAGGAGAAAGATACACTCGTGCACTCATGCACTCATTTCAACAGGGTTGCCACAAAATTTTGGAAAATTAAATTCCCTGACATTTCCCTGGTTGCTCTTAGAGTCCCTTCATACCAAGAGTAAAGACATTTGAGAGAGCCGTAAGTGCGCTAAAAATGGCGTAGTTTCAGGCAAGACAGCAGCAAGTGACAGTATTCCTGCAGAGAGCCAATGAAAACAGTGCTTCCCAGTAAAAAGCCGCCCGCTTCTGCCCAATTTCTAACCTGAAAACGTGGTTGTTGTGTGTCCAAAACGCAACCATGAAAACACGCAGAAAATAGCACTTACGGCTGTCCTGCCTTACAATAGCCTGGCATGAAAATGAAAAAAAAAACCCTCCTTATGTAATTGAAATAAAATCAGTCGATGTTTAATCATCTGAACAATTTCTATATGAGTCTTTCGGACGATTAGTGGCAATTTGAAAAAGAACGGAGGCTTCTTTTAATACAATTTTCCGGTCAGAAGCTTCTCAGCCTGTTTTCTCAAAATTTCATTTTTGCACTTACTGCTTTCCACGCTATCACGACAGTGGAGTTCTAGGAAAGAGGACAGACTTACCACGTCCGAGGGTTTGAAGGCAGAGAAAGATAAATCTCCAAAAACTCACCTGAAACAGACAGATACGAAAATTACATTAGTGTTCGTCTGTTTTCATCATTTTCTTGATGATTAAACCTCATAATTGAAGATATGTTAGGCCTGGAAAAGAGAGATTGTCGGAAGAGAAAGAAACATTGGTGCGGCGTAGAATCAGTGATAAATCGATAAAAAGGACACACACGTTCTGGATTCAAAGCCTCGTCGTAGTTGTGGAAACGATTAACCTTTCCAGACAATTAATTTTGGCCTTTTCGACCACAGAAATCAATACACAAGTCAACCTCATTACAACCACTCCGTTTACTTTCCGATAAAAAGCGCACTGCGTTCAAAATGTCACGTTTAGGTTGACGCACGGTAAATAAAAGGTTCAAGTGTGAAAACTTCATGCTTTTGTTATAATTAGACTACGTTTTGCCATTGATTGGGAGCTACAATTTCTGGCCCATCCATAAAAACACTTATGCGAATAGGGAAATTAATGGTACATACGTTGTTTCTAAACAACGCCAAAATTTGTAGTTCCTAATTGCAAAATGTAATTAATTCCTGTCGAAAAGATGAAATATCATATACTGGTAAGGAAAAGAAGTTGAGATTTTTCAAGGAGTCAAAAATATTGTAAAGCATTCGGGATTTTTGTTGAGAGCTTTTAGGGGTTCCCGGGAATGTGACGGATTTATTGTGAAACTAGGAGGCTTTTAGAGCGACTTGAATTTTCTGGTTACTCAACGAACTTTAAAGTAGGTAAGGACGTAATGATGACAAAGCTGTCATTAAACGGAAAATTTGATGGAAAAAAAAAAAGTTGAGAGAAAAGGGTCGCAAACAAATGAAGTAAAAACTCTGGACAGTAAGGAGAAGAACAGTAAACGCAGAAAATAAATACGAAATGTGGAAATACGAGAAGGCAGTTAGTGAATTGAATGGCTTTCTAATGACGAAAAAAAATCTGTTTTAAAAAAAAACCAGTGTGTCGAAAAAGTGTAATAAAAGTCAGTAGCGCGGTGTACTTTGCGATTTTTCGATTGATTTACCATTTAACCCTATGAAAAAGGATCGATAAACAGGGGGTTCGTCATATCATTCGTGTATAATACACCTAAAAATACACCTAAAATACACCTAAAATACACCAAATTCGGCTCTTCCTGACAACTATAGATTCTATTTCGATAACATGACGTAACAGTAAGACCAAATTGGCACTTCCGAAGGAGAGTGGGTGTAGGGCATTGGAATGAAAATGAAAAGGCTAGAAAATATGCACAACCTATAGTCATTACTTACATGCAAGTGCTCAAGCGCTGAGTGCCGAGTCAATTGCAATATGAAGTCACGAAAGGAAAAAGCCTGGAATGAAAACTCATGCATCACGTAAGTTTTTCTATTGAATGCAAGCACCATGAACTAAAAAGTAATACATAGAAAAGAGATTTGTTCCTGGAGGAAAGAATGAAGCTCTTGCATATGACAGGAATGGAGAAAGTACACGCACATTTTTATTGCTTCATCTGAGAGTGCTTAAAGAGCTGACTTCGCAGTATTTTATATAATTTGTTTTCTATACAGGGAAATAGCCTAAAAATTGATTTAAAAGTGAGAAAATGCACCGCCTCGTGATGTCATCAGGCGGCATTCCCCATTAAATCACACGACTTTTAGCAAATTAGATATTTTTGTCACATCTCCTTTAATAATTGCTGGATTAATGAACCAACGGTATCCTCGTGTTCGGTTCACATAGTAGTTTCCACTTCAACATGAAATTCTTCAAATTTTAGACACCTGCATATTCTCCATTTGCGATTGAAGTGCTTCATCCTGCGTAAAATTTTGCGAAAAACACGGCGGTATCACTGGTTTTCTATAAAAAAAAATCCAAAACTCAAAAAAAGCTCTCAAATTCGAAGCCGTGATGAAGGCAGAAAAACTATTACTTCTGAGAGGACAAATTATACGCGGAAATGTTTCAAGCCAACCCCTGCATGCGCAACTATTCGTGCTCCATGCAATATCTGAAAAATAGAAGGCGTTTCCGCCTTTCAAAACGCCACCGCTTATCATATGCAACTATAGTTAGGTAGTTAGTATATTTCAAGACATTCAGCGTCACAGGCTATATTAACGTCTTTACAGAGAATTTTGAAAATGGGAGTATATACGAAAAAAAAATTTAAATTAAGAGAAGTGAAGAGTTTCAGAATTTTGGTAGTAACATTGAGTTCTTTGGGTATCCTTGTTGTGTATGCATGTAGGACATTGAAGGCGTGTTTTGCTACCCTTGCGCGCATTTGTTCGTTGAAGAACGTTTAAAAGCGTCATACTAATTCATTTTTTAGAGGGAGTTTTGGGTCCTAAATATCAAGTCCTAATATTGTCTTGTAGGTACCGAAAAAAAGAAAAAAAGTCTACGCAAAAAATTCGAAACATAGTTCGAACAAGACAACTTTGAAGTTAAACCACCGAATTGTACATAGCCTCTGAGCACATACAAACGATCGGTTCAGAGATAGATGACATGGGGCAACGGGGCATTACTGGTGTTTACAGAGGAATCTCCAGCTATTCGTTCGGTGTTACGTCACACAGTACCCTGCGGCTATGCAGTCGATCCTTATTTACATTGCAAGACACTTCCGTTGGGTGTATTTTCATCGCATGTTGACAAATAGCTCGACTGTTGACATTTTGACAATAGACAAGTCGAGGAGTCATTTCCGAGACATGATGACGTCATACGTCACTTAAACGAGAATCGGGTTGAAACATACTTAGTGGAATTGCGGCATCGGGTTAAGTTAGCGAAAGTTCCAGCGAATAATAAGTCGTAGACATATTTGCGGAAGAAATTGCTCAGTTTAGGTGTACCTAAACTTGGGTAAGAATTTATTACCTCACGATCAGTGTTGGTACCTATGACCCTTATCCAATTTTCATTCCAGCTATAGTAACCGGCTTCATGAAAAGGGACCTTGTCTTCTAAGAGAATAATTTCCTTAATTTTTGAAAATTCAAGGAGAAAAAAAATTCGAAATTTTGATCCTGAGAGCTTAACAATTCTGACGCTAACAATGCTACCGTTCTGACACAAAATATGGCATCCACCAAATCTCCTTAAGTTTTAAGAAAAAAGATAAAGACAATTTTTGAATATTGGCGTCCATTTGGATTTTTACGCTTAAGTTCAGAATGGGGACATTCATCATCACACATTAAATTGTATGAATTTTGAAATTTTTTCTCGAGTCATAGGCAAGAGCCTGGCTACAAAATATCGTGATCCTACTGGATCTCTCTTTTCAGACGTCCTGTAATTCGCTGTTCGTCTACGTTGCCACTGTCAGTGAAAGATAGGTTTTCAGAGACTGACTCATATTTCCGACATGTTCTCATTTCCGCTCTTATCTAAGTTTTGTCGTCCGACCATGTACTGTGTCTCTAATCTTTTTATTTTAAACTGCCAATGAAATTAGACAGTCGAGAGGAGGGTATTTTATCTTTGGAGTGAGCTGGGAAGATAAAAAATGTTGAAATGCTATCAGGAGAAATTAATATAAAAATAGAAAAGGAAAAACTCTGCTACGAAAGAAAAATTGCTCAAATAATTATTTTCCTCCTATATTTCCTCATCGTTTTAGCATCAGAAAAATGAACACGCATAAAAAAAAAAAAAAAAAAAAAAAAAAAAAAAAAAAAAAAAACTATACCTTAAGAGAGAAAAATTGTTTCGAACAAAATCTTTCTCTCTCTCTCCCCCCCCCTTTTAAGCAGTAAATTATAATGATCATTCAACGGAATTCCCATTTTCAACTCTGGGATTTCCAATTTAGTTCGGGAAATCAAAGCGCTGCTCTGAGGAATTTTCCTTTGGAACTCGTTTTGAAAATCATCGCGCCAACCTCACCGAGGAAAAAGCATGTATTTTTCGCACTAAATATTTATTACCGAAGTTGGGTAAACCTACGTCAAGCATTATGAATTACTACTTATTGACATCCAGCAGATAAGGTCCAATTAGAAGACAGCGATTAAATTTGCCTCAGTTATCAAAAAAATTAGGTAAAGAATCAAATTTTATAGATATTTCTCCATTTGGAGATATGGTAAAGAACCAACTGTTGAGGTATTCGCTGCCAACATCCTGCTTATCGATCCTTTTCCACTGCTTTAAAAGGCAGATCAATCGATAAATCGCAACTGTTCAAATCCAAAGGATCTATATCGATTGTGCCATGAGCCCTGTCATGCATGTGATATCATGGATCTCAGAGCTCATGTCAGGATGTATATAGTTCATTTTGATTAAGATAAAGCCAAATTAGGGACAGATGCTTGCGCCGCACAGTGGATCGAGTCGATGAGAGAGGTCGGACAAAATTTGGAAACTTTAAAAGGTTCACGGGAAAAAAAAGAATTGTTGATTCAGCAATTCAATTGCTAAAAACAGTGAGTGCAATGTTTCAACGCAGATTTTACAACAAAAAAATGCTACTTTAACCATATTGTAAACTAATTTAACCGCGGGGGTGGTTAAAGTAGCATTTTTTTGTTGTAAAATCTGCGTTGAAACATTGCACTCACTGTTTTTAGCAATTGAATTGCTGAATCAGCAATTCTTCTTTTTCCGTGTTATAGAACTGGGGAAAGAAAAGAAGAGACAAAAGTCACATCCGTCCGGATGCATCAATCATCAGTTGGCCCTTTGGTTAGCATGTAAATATCTGTTGAATCGTGCAATTTTGGATGTGACATCTGTCTCTTCTTTTCTTTTCCCAGTTCTAATTACGTTTGTAAAGAAACTTTGAAGCTTTAAAAGCGGTTCCATCGGTTTCCTCGTGAAATTTTCTTGGAGCGACACCCCTTCAAATTTAAAATTCGACGAATTAAACATCAAAACTTGCAGTTTTAGTTTTAAAAATTTCGTGTCCAACCTCTCTGATCGACTCGATCCAGTGTGCGCCGTGGCTGGTCAACCACCACGCGACCAAACGGCCGCCTGCACCAAATTCGGATAAATTTTTCAGCGGATATGCTAGCCATGACGTGTCCGGCTTAAAGCCTACGGCTCCCTCTCTCCCACCTTCTTCTCCTCTCCTCTCTTTTTCTCTGTTCTCCTCTCTTCCTCTCCCTTCGTTCAACTTCACCGTTTTATCTCCCTTGCGATCGCACCGCTATCGAACGGAACCAGTTGTGAGTTGCGCTGCGCGACCACCCAAGAGGACTGATCAAAGCTCAACATCTGATTCTCGCCAATTGCGTTTCGTTAGTTTTAAATGCATGTAAAACAATTGTCAGGTCAAAGTAGCATTCGACCCGGAATCAATTGCAACAAAGAGATTTCTACGGGAATCTCTTGAGTTATACTATACCTCAACAACATACTGAAAGTTCGACACGATCCGATGACAGGAAGGGATGGATGGCTCCAAAACGCTAAAATGCGCTAAAAATTTGCATTTTTTTAAAGATATGTTTGCATTTTGGAAGAAAAGTATCGGGTTTCTGCAAAAAGTGCAAAAGTGCAGGGGGAATGAGAAAATAGTGTTGCTAACTTGTGATTTTTTTTAACCAATTTTTCTCCGATTCCATACGAAATTTGAAAACAATGCAGAATTTGCATGCAATTTTTTAACTGCTGCATTTAAAAGTGGTTACATAGCTGATTTCACAGAATTTTGTATAATTTTTTCTGATATGGGAAACAGTTAAAGAATAGATTTAAAAGTGAGAAACTGCATTTTGTCATATCTTCTCCAATAATTGTTCAATTCATGAACCAAAGGTATCCTCGTGTTCAGGCCACTCAGTAGTTTCTACTTAAACACGAAATGCATCCAATTTCAGACACCTGCAAATTCTCTATTGTGGATAAAAATTGCACAGGTGCATTCTTGTAAAAAATTGAATTGTTCGAGTCAATTTTGCAACCTTGGAATGGAGTTACGTTCTTCGATCCGAGAAACGACGAAATGACATAGAAACTTGACAACTGTGGAACTGCAACAGTACTGTTACAAAATCAGACGCCCGCGCAAGACACTTGAGCGCACGCAAGTTTCAAAATCTTGATAAAAGTGAGGAGGCTTTTGCGATATATCTATCGATCTGCCATTTAAATCTAAGGAAAAGGATCGATAAACAGGATGTTCCCAACGAACACCTTGATATTCGATTCTTCACCACGGCTTCAAATGGGGAAAAATCGAAAATCGATCATCACGTCTCGCAGTCGAACATCTTAATAATCGATTCTGTACCGCGGCTTCAAATGGGGAAATATCGAAATTCGATTGTTACCGCCTCGCGGATTTTAAGTCGAAACCAGTTCCTCCGCGAGGCTCACTCGTATTTTTTGCCCCAAAACGACTCCTCAAACCCGAATCGCACTCCACCGGCTGGCGCTGGGGGCTTGATGTGATTTACTTGATGGACCACTGAAAGAATTTAACTACCAATTAGGGCAATTCCTCGCCAGTGACGTGGAGTGGCGTGCTTTGCGATAAATCGATTCATCTGCCGTTTAAACCTATGAGAAGGGATCGAACAGTGGCGTGGCACTCTTTGCGATACTCAATTTATCTGCCGTTTAAACCTATGATAAAGGATCGAACAGTGGCGTGGCGCACTTTGCGATAAATCGATTCATCTGCCGTTTAAACCTATGAGAAAGGATCGAAAACAGGGTGTTCGCAACGAACGTCTTAATAATCGATTCTTTACCACAGCTTCGAATGAGGAGATATCGATAATCGATCATTCACGCCTCGCTACTGTTCCTCGATTCCCGCGCGAAGGATAACGTGACTCCATTCTAAAGTTGCAAAATTGACTCAAATAGTTACATTTTTTACGAGAATAAACCTGCACAGTTTTCTCCGAAAATTTGTCTGATTTCCGCATGGGATCGGAGGAAAAATTGGTGAAATTTTCAGCTAGAGATTCTCGAAATTCTCATGGTAAAAATGCAATTTGCGCGAGAAAATCTGGCAACATTGAGAATATAGTTGCGTTCTTTCGTGAGAAACGACGAATAATTCAGGGCTCCTCTCCTCCGGTTCGTGAGCAAGAGCCGGTTCGACCAAGTTTCTACGCAACTTGTTCCACGCGACAAACGCGACAATGGGTCACTAGTCCATGAACGAATTTTGACTTTCGAATGCACAAGCCTTCAAGTAAATGACGCGTAGAACACGATCCGCACATGAAAAACGCGAAAAAGTAACGCAAAAACCGAGAAATACGCAGTTCAAAAATCGCAACTTTCCCGCAGGCAGCGGAAATTTGCACTCACTTCGTATTCGCAGGCTACATACACAATAAGAAACAGTGAACACCATTGTGTTGATATACGAAGTAAAACGCTTCCAGGACTTTATGTCCACCTACTTTTCGTCCATTAAATAAATGTCCACCGCTATTTGTGTCCACTAAGCGTTAAGTCCAGTCTCTATTAAGTCCACATGATTTAATGTCCAACCATGAATATGTCCAAAATTGTCCAAATTGTTGGACATGTTAAATCCACATTTTTTTCTTCTCATTTAAATGACAGGAACCACCTCAAAAACGAATGCATACTACTACTACCTTCATTCTTAAAAACATTTCAAACATGATTCAAGTCATGAAAGAGAACGGACTCTAAGAGCAGATAAAAACAGTTAGTTAGTTATTATAATTTTAAGACATTCAGCGTCTCAGGCTATTATATGTTCATTGTTCATGTGTACACTGTACGGATATGATAAGATGAAAACCAAAGCGGAAGCCTAGGAAACGCTCCAATGCCAAATTAAACATTTTTCAGTAACAGATGCTGTCAAAATTGAAAGTCCTCTTTAACTAGTTATATTTCGTGCGCCTTCAATCTTGTAGGAGACTGTGCAACGCCTCTGACGCGAAATAGTTGCTTAAGGCGTTGCGGCGCGGCAGGCGACCAGCGTGATGACACGCGCATAAGCGCCTACAAACCTAACGGGATACTTCACGCGTTGCGTAATGCGTGAAGTATCCCGTTAGGTTTGTAGGCGCCAGTGCGCGTTCTGCGCTGCTAACACGCCGCTCCGCTCTGTGTTAGGCTCTAATATTTAAACTCGCGGAGTCAGCGTTTTTCAACTCATGATTTTGAAATGTTTGCACTCTCTGCATTGATTATTCCCTTTTAAACTGATGAAAAAGAAATATGTACTACTGGAAAATATCATGTGTTTTTTGTAAATATAATAGTGGTTCCGTGTCAAATTTAATGATTTCCAAAGCAATCAAATTTATTCTTTTATGTTCTGGGCTTTCACTGTGCTGCAGCGTGGTGTAAGCGCAACTAAACGCTCAAAATTGGACGTATTTGACTCAAGGAGGTCGATGTACAAATAAGTTAAAAACAAAAAATTGCGTGCTTCTTAGTTTTTTTCATCTTTTATTCATTTTTGTATAGTTTCTTTCATCACAACTACGGCTCATTGAGATTCATATTGATGCGATTGCTTGGAAAAGGTTTTACAAATATTTACCACGTTTTAAAAATGTAAATGTTTTTAAAATGAAGTAATCAATTTCATTAAAAAAAAAAGAATGTACATTGAAGGCATATTTTATATCGGAAATTTCAAGGATAGAAATGAAACCAAGTATTTACCAAAGACAATTTGAAAAGATGAATCAAAAGAAGAAATTAACATTTCATTTAAAATATGAGTTACGATAACAACAACTCATTCGCTCTTAATTGTCTCATTTCGATATAATTTTACACACGGACTAAAATATGACGCTTGAATTTGATTTTAGTGGACTTTACATTTGTGGACTTAACTTAGTGGACGTTTAAGTAATGGACTTAACAATAGTGTGGGCTTTAGAACTGTGGACGTAAAAATTGTGGACGAAAAGTCTGTGGACGTAAAAAAAGTGGACATAAAGTCTGTGTACCAGTAAAACATGAAGTAACATAAGCTGTTGGTTGAGTTTTTGTGTCCTTTCCCTGTGTCCAATTGACCAAATCTTTGTGTTGAAAATCTGCGACATTTTTGAAAATTAGTTGTCAGCCTCCAGCGGGCTGATTATTGAAACTGATAGACAAAGCGATAGACAAAGAAGACATAGTAAGTGTAGAGCGATCCTAAAACTCTAAGGTGAGTTTCGAACACTGTTCGGCAGGACACTTTTTTCATGATCCCATGTCTCAGTGTAGCCCACGGTTTGGGTCGAATTAACACAAAATTTATTGTGTTGAGCAATCGAATCCTTTAGTTTGACCCGCCACAAAAAGTAACACGAAGGAACATCAAAAACTGTAATTTTTAACTGTGTGGCGAATGCGCAGCGAGTGAATTTCAATGCCCGCTGGTCAACGCAACGAGGGACCTCAAGTGAATTTTGAATCGGACATGGTTCGCAGAGAAAGATATTCAGTCTGTCATTTATGGAATGCATTCCTGGATCGTTCATGGCCCATCAGCGTAACAAGTAGCGTCATCAAATTCTGTAGGTAGCCAGGAATTCGAACCCCACGGAATCCTCTCTTCGTTTCTCCCGCGTCTCGCCGTCGTCCGGTCGTAAAAAAGTTGGACGCTCGCCGTTTTGATTTCAGCGACCATTTATTGGTCTCTCTGATCCGCTCAAATGGACATATTTCTGCTGAACAGAACTATAGACGAGTGGGAAAGCTGGGGTGCACGAAGGAAGATGGAAGAAACCAAGGGTGTCACTACGACGGTAGATGACGTCATAAACTGAATAAGTACTGGAAAAAAAAAAAAAACACATTGGATCTAGAGTCCAGACTCTTGAAAACATTGATAAGAAAAAAGACTCCTGATTCAATCAGATTTAAGCTTAAATCAAAAGTAAATCCGCTCAAATTAAGAGGCTTGGTTCTTGATTTAAGCTTAAGTTAAATCTGATTGAATCATGAGTATTTTTCCTTGTCGATGTTGTTAAGAGTCTGGACTCTAGATTCCATGTGTTTTTTTCCAATGAATTTTTCCGAGTGTAATAAGTCGGTTAATATTGAACGTAGTAAGATGCTGTGAACGGATCTTATTATTTTCAGTTAATCTACAAGAATCAAGCATCAAAACACGATTCAGTGACCAGCGCAACTGAACAATTTTGAACACTCTAAAAGTTCATTCTCCGGAAAAAAACAGGGCGTCTACAAAAACAGGCTCGCCAAAAATCAGTACCTTTACAGTACTTTTTCAGTGCATTCCCAGGAAAGTCAGTACCTCATCAACAGGAAAATTCAGGATTTTTTCAGTTCCTTCATTTGACGGAATTCCAAAAATTTGAATCTCTCACTTAAATTGCGACAAAAATGACGAAATATGAAAAAATTCCGGACCTACTTGCGGGATTCCGCTTTTTATCAGTACTTCCGGACCGCCCTGAAAAAATCAGTACTTTTTCGGGACTTTTCGGAAATTCCGGACTTGTAGACACTGTGAAAACTTTACGACACCTTCATTCCGTATAGGACGCCAGTGTGATAGGAAAGAAAAAGAACGAGAGCACTTTGAAAGTAGGTTACCACCGTATTGTTGGGTGAAAAAAAAGGGGGACTTTGTGAAAGGGCGTCATTTCCTTTTCAATCAATTCCCCCTACTCCCCCATCAATTATTTCGTCCCCTCTTCACTATCATTTACGCATATTTCTCTCTTTTCACGCGAGCGTGGCTCATCGGTAAGCCCCGCGTACATTCGATCGAAACCAGTTCTGCCGTGCTGAGGAAAAACGCCGTATGAACCTTCAGGCGTTGCCAAATATCCTTTGATAAAACACGAAGTTCCTGGTAAACATATTAATGTTTTTCTTCCGCAATTTTGCGCATAATTTTCTTTGCAATTCCATCTAAAGTTCCTGAAAATTCCAAGAAAAAATATTCATAACTTGCCTCAAAAATAAACAATTTATCGCAGGAAATTTGGCAACTCTCGAATGTTCATACGGCGTTCTTCCTGAGCACGGCAGAGTTGGTCTCACGTCGTTATTCATCGATTGGGGCGTGCAAAACGGAGCGTAGTATTAACACTTCAGTGTCACCTTTCCATTGTGACCTTCCCCTCCCCCCAGGGGGATAGTGGCACGAAAGAAAGGGCAAAAAAAATCCGCAAGCGCCCCTTAAAACCACAGAGCACACGTCATCGTCTCCCGGACGAAGGAACGTAACTCCATTTCAAGGTTGTCAAATTGATTAAAAAATTAATTATTTCTACAAAACTGTACCGGTGCAATTTTCATCTACAACTGCTCTGATTTTTGCATGACTTCTGAGGGAAAATCAGATAGATTTTCAGTTAGAAATGCCCAAGACTAGAGTCCCTTTATACTGAGAGTGAGGACAGTGTGAATCCATTTCTGATTGGTTCCCGTATTTTAGGCCTTCGCAGTGTCACAAACGGGAATACAGATTACATTTTCACCGATTGTAAAGATTATAATCTGGAATACACCAGGGAATTACGGGTTCGGCAAGGAACAGACGGAATGAGAGAAGGAACGGAGAAAGGAATTTGAGAATGGGCCGATCAAAGATTACAAAAAGCGTTCAATTTCTGTAATCTTTATTCCCGTTTGTGACTCCATGAGGGGGTGTTGTCTTGACTCTCAGTATAAAGGGACTCTAGAAGAGTCTAGTGAGCCGGGCATGCAACAGTGTGGGACGACGCGACATCGACACATTAACGGTGCCTCCGCGGGGAGGGGGGAGGGTGAGACGGATAAAAAAGAGGAAGATGGCTAAGTGGCCGCTTCATCTAATTTATTCATGTTCAAATGATCACGGTGCGCGGCAACGCGACGCGACGCTAGATCTGTGAATCCGTCGCTCCGACGAACGGCGCCGCGGCGACACGACGCAACGCAAGGCGACGACCGACGACGCAAGGGCGATGGAGAGCGCGGGTTTTAGGGCCAACGGCCACCGGACAGCAGCCGGATCTCACCGGTCCGCTCGGGACCTGCAACATCCTATCGAGTAAACTGAAAAATGACGTCACGTAAAGTTCAGTTCCCAACAGGTGTGCCTTCATCCTTGAATTTGATGACTTTAGGCTCCGATGATAAGGTTGCAAGGGTTGAGGAATCCTAAGGAAATCGGGAAAATTGAAAAATGACATCATGCAACGTTCAGTTCCCAACAGGTGTGCCTTCATCCTTGAATTTGTTGACTTTGGGCTCCGATGATAAGGTTGCAAGAGTTGAGGAACCCCTAAGGAAATCGGGAAAATTGAAAAATGACGTCACGCAACGTTCAGTTCCCAACAGGTGTGCCTTCATCCTTGAATTTGATGCCTTTGGGCTCCGATGATAAGGTTGCAAGAGTTGAGAAACCCTAAGGACATCGGAAAAATTCAAGAGCTTTAAAAAAAGTAAAGAAAACTACGACAACAACCTCCGGGTGTGTCTTCTAAAAATGGCTGGCCGAAGCGACGTAGTATCGTTTCGAGTAAATTGAAAATTGACGTCACGCAACGTTCGGTTCCCAACAGGTGTGCCTTCGTCCTTGAATTTGATGACTTTGGGCTCCGATGATAAGGTTGCAAGAGTTGAGGAACCCTAAGGACATCGGGAAAATTCAAGAGCTTTAAAAAAACGTAAAGAAAACTGCGACAACAACATCAGCAAGGTGTCTACAAAAACAGGCTGGCCAAAAATCAGTACTTATACAGTACTTTTTCAGTGCATTCCCAAGAAATTCAGTACCTCATCAACAGAAAAAGTCAGTAGTTTTTCAGTACATCCAATTGACGAAATTCGGCAAATTTAAAAAATTGAATTTCCCGCTCAAATTGCGACAAAATTGACGAAAAAATGAAAAATTCCAGACTATCTTGCGGAATTCCGCCTATATCAATACTCCCGGACCGCCCTGAGAAAAATCAGTACTTTTTCCGGACTTGTAGACACCCTGATCAGGGTGTCTTCTAAAAATGGCTGGCCGAAGCGACGTAGTATCGTTTCGAGTAAATTGAAAATTGACGTCACGCAACGTTCAGTTCCCAGCAGGTGTGCGTTTATCTTTGAATTCGATGTCTTCAGGCACCGATGATAAGGTTGCAAAGATTGGAGAAATTCGAGGGCGTCGAGACAAGTCAAGAACTTGAAAAAAAGAAAAGAAAACCACGACAACAATTTCAGGGTGTCCGCTAAAACTGGCTGGCCAAAAATCAGTAGGCACTCTTGCGGTGCTTTACCAAAAAATTCGGTGCCTCTTCGACAGGAAAATCATGCACTTCAAAAACTTGCGAAGCATGAAACGGAACAATTCGGAACTTCTGGCGGAGTACAGTGTTGTCACAAAATTTAGAAAATGAAATTTCCTGAAATTTCCCTGACACATTTAAGTAAAATTCTTAGACAGTTGAAGAAACGCCAAATGATTAATTACCTACACCTAATTTAAAATAATTCTCAGGCAAAATGTGTTGCTCAGAACGCCAAATTCATTCTAAAGAGGAAATCAATGCGAATAAACAATTTTTCCCTGACACTTTCATCATTTTCCCTGACATTTCTAGGTTTTCCTTCGACTTTTTAAAATTCCCAGACATTTCCCCGTTTTCCCGCACTGGAGAAAAAAACACATTGGATCTAGAGTTCAGACTCTTGAAAACATCGACAAGAAAAAATACTCTTGATTCAATCAGATTTAAGCTTAAATCAAGAACCAAGCCTCTTAATTTGAGCGGATTTCCTTTAGATTTAAGCTTAAATCTGATTGAATCAAGAGTATTTTTTCTTGTCAATATTTTTAAAAGTCTCGCCTCTAGATCCAATGTGTTTTTTTTTCCAGTGCGGTATTCCCTGACTGTATCAACCCTCATCAAATCGGTAGAAGAGATACCCAGCTTCTAGAGCAGATTTCCTAATTTTTCTTGATTTTCCTTAAAATGTTTCATTCCTCGACGAATCTCGATTCTAGACACCATGCCATACAAAGGCACACGGCCTTTTACCAAAGGCAGGAGCGAACCCACGGCGAGAGCCGCTTACTCACCGTTGTTGCGGGGGTAAATAATTATGATTAGCATTTGACGANGGGGGGGGGGGGGGGGGGGGGGGGGGCAGAGGAAGCGAAGGAAGCCGCACATTGATTGATTTTCTGCCTCCAGAGAGGCATATTCATATTCCGCGCTCGAAATCGGAGCCTGTGGCAGAGCTGCGGGTCGATTAGTCGTTATAATCGATTGATCGAATAACCTAGATCGATAAAAAACATTGCGAAGAGAGGGATCTATCGATCGAGTTCATTCGATAACGATTCGACAATCGAATGGTTGCGGCCGAGTCGCGCTCGCATCGGCACGCCTTTCCAATGCACAAATAACCCCACGTCACAGGGAACCGGGGGAGGAGGAGGGAGGGCAGGCGCCCACGGCTCGACGTCATCGTGGGGTCACGGGTTTCCTTCGAACGAGAAAAAAAGCAGTGGCGTGGCATACTTTGCGATCAGTGTTCGAAACTCAAAGGCGCCAACGCGCCAAATGCGCCTAAAAAATCGGCCATGGCGCCTAAAAAAAGAAGACTCTGCGCCAACGTGGCCCCTAAAAATCTGAATTTTCACAGGAAGTCACATAAAGAAAGAAAAACAAATCTATTTGAGTTGAAAAAACTCAGAATTTTCAGCACTACAAGGAAAGCTTGCTTTTTCTATTCTTCACGATTTCATTCTTAGTGCGCTTTTGTCTTCCCCAAGTTATAGCTACTTACTAGTTCTGTTACGAAAACATCTTGCGTCCAAGTTTTCACTCAATGCGCCGTAATATACAGGCAAAAAGTCAATTTGGCTCCAAAAAAATCCCGAGGGAGTTTCGTGCACGGTCAGGGAAGTTTCGCGTATGAACAATAATTGCATAAACGTGTTGAGCGATAGCCGCGATAATTCCGCGACGGTGAAGATCGGTCATTTCCGTCCAATTCTGCTTGTTACCGTGGATTCAGCGAAATTCACCTTTTCGAAACAATAAAACCATGCAGCAAACAAATACTGTTTTCCGTGAAAAAGAAAAATGGATTTGATTTAATGGCTAGCGACGATTACCATAAGTCAGGGAATTCTATCGGTAAGTCAGGGAAACGTCAGGGAATTTTGCAACAGAATTTGACTTGCCACCCTGTCGAGAAATTTTTTTGGTTTTGCGTGATGCACAATCTGAACAGAAAACTCACCGAGTTTCTCGCGAACAAACGGTACGAGCATAAGGCGCGTGATACAACTATTTCAACTCCCCCGTGGCCCACATTGCATAACCTTGGATTTGAAGGAGAAACCGATTTTGGCAGCCATCATTACTGATTCACTGAGGTTATTGTCAAAACGGTTTCAACTGCAGGCGGGAAAAAAGTGGGAGACTCCTCTACGTTTTCCCTGATGCACTTTTGATTTGCCTTTTCCTTGATGGCCAGCCTCGACTTACGCGCACTTCAGTTTATTTTAATCGCTAGGATTAGACAAATACACGTAGAGAGAAAAAAAAAGCGCAAAAAAAATTAACTTGATTTAATGACTCTGAAGTTTACAGCACTAAAAACTCAGTCGAAAGGTTGTGTTCAAGTCACATTGCATGCCTTCTTTTATGACAAAGCCTTCACAAGAAAAGAAACTAGCGGCAGAATTTGCGTTGAATCGCGGCGTTGCAAAATGTATGTACTTCAGACTTTAGAGGAGGTTTAGCGATGAGATTTTCTGCACCCGACAAAAACTCGAGCCCTTTCACGAAATAAACTTTTGGAGAATTAAGATTTGGTTGTGATTCTTAGCAGTGTCTTCAACGCTTTATTACCTTGCGCATCACTAAAGCCCCCCCCCCCCCCCCCNGGAGGCTCAACTTTCAGCACATTGCAAGTGGAGCGAACCAATGTAAGTAGTGATGATGCACCGAGTTCGGTTGTCGGTGAAATTCCACGGGCAATAACTCCGATGCGACCTCCAGCCCTGCTCTTTTCCATCGGTGTCCTATCCGATGCATTCTTTCTATGTTTCAACTCGGATATCAGCAGGGTTGCCATTTTGTTTGGGGACTCCAAAACTAAAAACACGGCGACCCTGCATAATGTCTTTGCTCGCTATCTTTGCACAGCGAGTTCGTCTTGTTAAAGACGCTATTAAGGTGATTCGATGGACGCCATATTTTGTGTCAGAACGGCATGCGATAGGTACATCGCATCAATTGGTTCCATTTTTTCAGCTACTCGTCATTTTTCTCCAATTTTGAGATCGCAATTCTGTTGTCAGGAGACTAAAGCACTCACTTACCAATTTCAACAAAGAAATTCAACGTAATGAAGGCGTGGTTTTTTCAGAGAGAAAACATCGCATTCGATACTGATATCGAAACTGCACTCGAATGCGATATTTTCTCTCTAAATAAACCACGCCCTTATTACGTTGAATTTCTTTGTTAAAATTGGTAAGTGAGTGCTTTAGTCTCCTGACAACAGAATCGCGCTCTCAAAATTGGAGAAAAATGACGAGTAGCTGAAAAAATGGAACCAATTGATGCGATATATCGCATGCCGTTCTGACATAAAATATGGCGTCCATCGAATCACCTTAACAGAGTAAAAATACTAAGTGGCTAGGTACGTTTTTCGTAATAGACTTAGAACACCCTGTACCGAGAGTAATCGGAGTTACGCTACTTGGGCTTAACAGGGCGGAACGGGGCAGCGGGACGCGTGAAAAATGAGCGTCTTATCCGCGATCGCTCTGTAAACGCTCTTAACCCACCGCCGCGCCGGGCGCCTATCCATCTTCCCACGGCGAGGCTCGACGACTCACTATCGGACACGTTAAGCGTGACATGGAAACGCGTAGTTATTGCTGTCTAATTGTCATTTTTCATAATTTTTCACGGCTCATGCTCCCTCCGTTCACTTTCGCCGTGCCTTGGCTCGCTGCAGACGTCCTAACGATTCATCAAAATTCTCGCCCGGGTTCAGGCGCGGGTCCCTTGAAGTCAATGAATGTTAGGTTTTTTTTTTTTTTTTTTTTTTTTTTTTTTTTTTTTTTTTTGAAAAGTTACCAAGATGTCTACTAAAACAGGCTGACCAAAAATCAGTACTTTTACAGCAATTTTTCCGCACATTCCCAAGGAATTCAGTGCCGTCTCAACAGAAATATACAGTACTTTTTCAGTAGGTACCTCCACTTGACGAAATTCGGAAAATTCAAACATTTTAATTTCTTACTCAGATTGCGACAAAAACGACAGAAAAATGAAACAAATTCCGAACCTTCTTGCGGAATTTCCGTGCTTTTTTAGAACTTCCGGACCGCTCTTAAGAAATCAGTGCTATTTCCGGACTTTCCAGAAATTCCGGATTTGTAGACACCCTGGATACTGATGGAGAAGTTGCAGGTGTCTGAAATGGGCCAGTTGCGCTGGAACAGATTCGTGTTTTTATGCTTGATTCTTGTAGTTTAGCTAAAAATAAGGAGATCCATGCAAACAGCAACTTTCTACGTTGAATATTGACCAAGATATCGTCCTTTGAAAAGTCGGGTTTTTGACGTCATCCACCGCGGTAGTGCACAACATGGGATGTACCACCGCGGTGGATGACGTCATAAATCGAGTTTTTTAAGCCGCTATATCTCGGTCAATATTCAACGTAGAAATTTGCTGTTTTGGCAGATCTTGTTATTTTAAGATGATCTGCAAGAATAAGGCATCATAACACGATTCCGTGACCAGCGCAACTGACCCATTGAATTAATTTTGTCTTCAAGTGGAAACTACCGAGTGAACTAAAAACAGGGATACCCTTAGTTCATAAATTGAGCAATCATTGAACTAGATATGGCAATGTGCTCAAATCTGCTAAAATACATTTGTTTAAATGGGAAATGCCGCCAGACGACGTCACTAGGTCATTTGACATCAGCGTTTCGACGAAACGGAGCTAGATTTTGAAAATTGAAAATAGAAAGTAGGTATTTTCAAAATATGTTTGCAATTTTTTCATGGGAGTTGGGACTTTGCACAAGAACATTTTATTGCGTCATATCATTGCGTGATACCACTTGAAATGACTACCTTTACTATAATATAAATAGGTACTTATAATAAATAGATAAAAATGAAATTTTCCCATTTAAAAATTAACGAAGGACGTTACTTAGAAGTAAAAAATGGGAGCCACTGCATCTAAGCGATAGAGGACTCTTCAGGTAGAAATTGACGTAAGTCAACCCTCTTGTGTACGATTACATACATTAGATAAATCTGAGTACCGGAGTGAATACCAAACAGTGAAAACATTAGACAAGCAAGATCATACTTCACGAATCGATTGGCAGAATATCTCATCCTGAGAACAACGTAGCAAGTCTTCCGCAAATATCACGCATAAAGGTCCAGTTACACGATCAAATTGGGCCTCTCATTGGTCGCATCCTCACCTCAGGTATTTTTCCACCAATCAGAGCTTCAGTTCGATGGCTTAATTTGATCGTGTAACTGAACCTTACACCGTCGTCTCCGAGTCGAAAGAGCGCACACTTAGCTACTTTCCAGCGTTCCGTAATCTCCATTCGGACTTTTTTTCCCCTGGAAAAATTCTTGAGCCTAACCTCCCAAGGCTTAATGACGATACTATAATAAACAATACCTTACTCATACATTCCCATTCCGTAACCGTATCCAATTGCTGTAACTTTATTCAAAGAAATGAAACATGAACGGAAATTTGCAACGTCGAAATCAAGGTTTCGCATTTTTCGAGCTAAGTCATTTATTTGCCGTCCGCAGTGCACAGTTTATCAAAAAGAAAAAGAGAGAAACTCGAAACCGTCCGCTATAATTGTAGCAGCAGAAGAAATCCCCGCGTCTTGGCAGTGGCGCGCCGCGCGCCTTCATTTCCGTGCGACACCTCCCGCATCGCCGTGAAGTTAATTTAGTTGCGTGACCTAACCTAACCCAACTCGAGTCTTTAGTGGTAGCTCCACGCCTTCGCGACGGGTTTGAATCGGATCGAACGGAAAAAATGAAATAGCTGATCGAACAATTTTGCAGTTTACAAAAGTGACATCAATGGTTCAATGTAGATTTTACGACAAAAAAAATGTTAGTTTAACAACAACAAAATGCTGCTTTAAAAACAAGAAAATGCTACTTCAACACACACTTACCAAAAAAAAAAAAAAAAAAAAAAAAAAAAAAAAAAAAAAAAAAAAAAAAAAATGCTATCTTAACCACATGCGTGGTAAAATGTGCTTTCTACCATTGTAACATGTACATTTGAAACATTGCAGTCAATTTTTTAACAATTGAATTGTTCAATCAGCAATTCATGTTTTTTCACGTGGGATCATTAATTAAAGTGTATCAGTGGCGGGAGTAAACACACATCTGGATACCGAATATACTCTGCCGTGTCACTCTCCGAAGAGTGTTTCTAAGTTTCGAAAGAAAACTTATTTCTCATCTTTGAAGACAATCTTCTCACTACATCAGGTCTTCACTCATCTCACCCATTTGATTTTTATGAACGTCCTTTTAATCTTAATTAAGTCTTAGGTTTAGTTTCTTTAATTTTATGATAATAAGCAATTAACCAGTCGTTGCTTTACCATACATTATTTCTAACTTACGACAATTGTATATGTTTCCTCGAATTGGAAGTTACAATAAATAAAACTCGTTAAGAAAAAGTATCGTCATTGCAAGAGCTGCGTCGTTCTGCACTTAAAAAATTCCCCTCTCAATTCTCTATCCTCGATCATCATTCTAGGTACCTAGTCATTTTTTTAAACAAAAAAAAAAACAGCAAAAAAAAAAAAAAACTTTCTGATTCTTCGAGTTTAAAAATCATTCAAGTTTAAATGTACAAACACGAAGACAACAACCCACTATTCTACTTCAACAAACCAGAATTTCAGCCTACGCAGTGCAGAAGATCCTTGTCCATGCGTGGCGTGATTTACTATCTATCGATTTATCTGCCATTGAAACCTACAGAAAAGGATCGATAAACAGGGTATTCGCAACGAACACCTTAATAATCGATTCTTTACCACAGCTTCAAATGGGGAAATATCGATAATCGATCCGGTGACGTGGTGTGCTTTGCGATCTATCGATTAATCTGTCCTTTAAACCTACAGAAAAGGATCGAAAAACAGGGTATTCGACAACGAACACCTTAATAATCGATTCTTTACCATAGCTTCAAATGAGGAATCGATAATCGATCATTAGCGCCTCGCCACTGTCCCGAGTTCGAACAGGGAAACTTTCTGCTGTGGAGAGCGGCTATCTCTCAGCGCCCACAAAGAGGGCGGAACGGAGGTTAAAAACACATTTGCAACACTGAGTGGTGCTTATGATGTTTTATCTGTCGTGTGGTGCTCTACTGCTATCTCGAGAGGGTAAATACTTGGCAGATGCCCTCTTTTCGGCTGAGTACGTCCGCTGTGAGGCGAATCGAACTGTAGAAATATCCAGCGCTCCTCGTTTGAATTATGATATGAGCCGGGGACATTTTGCTATCAAGATTTTGCCGTTCCGTAATCGTAAAAATAAATAAAAATGGGTCAAGAAAAGAAAAAAAGGAAAAGGAAGAAAGGAGAAGAAAAAAGGAAAAGAAAAAAAGGAGAAAAAAAAGAGGGAAAAAGGAAAAAAAGAAGAAAAGAAAAGAAGGAAAAGAAAAAGAGGAAAAGAAAAAAAGGAAAAGAAAAGGAGGAGAAGAAAAGAAGGCGAAGAAAAAAAGGAAAAGAAAAGAGGGAGAAAAAAAGGGGGAAAAGGAAAAAAAGAAGAAAAGAAAAGAAGGAAAAGGAAAGAAGAAAAGAAAAAAAGGGAAAAAACAGGAGGAAAAGAAAAAAAGGAAAAGAAAAGAAGGAAAAGAAAAAAAGGAAAAGAAAAGAAGGAAAAGAAAAAAAGGAAAAGAAAGGAGGAAAATGAAAAAGAAGAAAAAAATCCCAACCTGAGAATTTGAGAATCGCGTCAATTTTGCGAGCCACCACCTTCAGTTCGCTGGAGACTTTGATTGGGAATATTCAACCAGAATTTAGGTACCTAACTGCACTTTTCGTGGCAAATTTGGACCGCGTTTAACAGAAACCGTGTGTCAGTAATTATGAGGTTAGGTCATGGAGCTTATAGGGCCCAAAACGGCAGGCAAACTATGAATTAAAATTATCCAGAGTGATTTATTATTACAGTGAAGCTCTTGCATTTGTCAGGAATTTGCGATATGAGTACTAATTCTACTGTAAAATTTCGCGAGAAACACGATGGTGCCACTGGTTTTCTCTGAAATTGACACCAAAGCTCAAAAAAAGCTCTCAAAGTTGAGGCCGTATTGGTGGGGATATCCTACGCTACCGCGAGAGTCCAATCAAGTCAAACTCTCCATGCAACGATGAGGGGCAAATAAATTTATAGGGTTGTCAATTTTAGGGAACTCCAAAACTGGAAGCATGGCAACCCTTGCTAATGTATTTGCTTTCTATCTTTGCACCGAAAGTGTCTTGATATAAAAGTGAACTTTTGGGGTAGCCCCTCCATTACAGCCTCAACTTCGAGAGTTTTCTTTGAGCTTGATTTCAGAGAAAACTAGTGGCACCATCGTGTTTCTCGCGAAATTTTACACAGGAATCAATACCTAAATCGCAAATTCCTGAGACATGCAAGAGCTCCAATATCGCTGCGTCACCGTCCGCTTGCTGACTGCAAAAATTCGGAGTTACGGTACATAACCCGGGTTCTCGGGAACAAGATGTAGTCTGGAAAATTGGCTCTAAAAACGGCGATAATCTCCACCCACAAGTTTAGCCCGGCTAAAGCTCGGCGGACAAACTCGTTAACACCTCTAGGGAAGCCGTATGAAAGTGGTCTGGCAAGTAATTCGCTAATCTCACTTGATGAGCGAACATGATCCGCCCGGTGCAAAATTCTCGACTTACGAGGGAGGCTGCTGGCTTCTCCCTTACCAGACAGCCAACACACCCCCTATCACGGCGGTCATGCAATTGCGAATTAACCCCTATCTCCACCCCCCCTTCAGACACCATGGCCGGATTTACCTACTTGCCGCCCATGGGCCGCCTATATTTTGCCGCCCTCTTCTCATTCATTTTGAAACATCAATATAAAAACCATCAAGTGAACGTGCCGGAGGGAGAAGGGTGCATTAGACGCGTTCACTCGTGTTGGATAGAGTACCTGTATAGGGAGAGTAGCGACAGATCTGAAACTCCGAAAGTCCATCAGGCCTTCACCGATGCCTCCGCGAATAAAGTTAGGGCCCAAAAGGGCAGCCAACCTATGAATTTCGAATGTCCAGAGCGATTTACAAATACAATTGTTACGAACCGTCGTTTAGAAAGCATGTATTTGGTTTACTTTTTGCATAAATTTACTTATTTTTGCGAAAGAACGCTCATTTATATACATTCTTAGCCATCTTGGTTAGAATTGAAATCTGTAGGCTGGCAGTGAAATTTTGTGTGTTAGAAGTTGCTCAGAAGGGTGGCTGCACTTTTGGGCCCTAAGCCCTCCATGAACCAATCTGTCGCTACTCTCCCTATACAGGTACTCTAGTGTTGGACACATTTTTTGCGTAAGCCCTGTCAACACTACTAGCAAAAGTTCACGGAACTTCGCGCGAAAGTTCAGTTCCGTAAACCTATCTCTGTGGGGACAAGGCCTTTCATTTGTAAGAAATGAACTAAAAAATTAAGAAAGAACAAACATAAATGTGGTTTAATAATTTTAACTTCCGCTGCCGTGCCGCGCTGACCGCACTGTGTTTGGCGCAATGCGTGAAGTATTCATGTAGTCTTGTAGGCACTGTGCGCTTCACGCCGCGCCCACCGCTGTTGACCGTACTGTGTTTGACGCAATGCGTGAAGTATTCATGCAGTCTCGTAGGCGCTAATATGTGTTACATGCCGACCGCCGCGTCGAGGGCTTCTCCTTTGCATATCAAGTCCTCGTCATCATTTCTCTTTGCGTCGCGCCGCTCCAGGCCAAATTACGTGTTTGGTCTCTCTCTTAACTCAACGAATTAAAGGTGCGCAGTCTTTTGTATCACCGAAATACGACAAAATTAGAAATTGAAGAACTCTCAGGAAATGAGAGATTTTGTCACCTTTTCTTGTTTGTAATTTTTTTCTGAATCCGATTTTTTTGTACCTGCATTTAAAAAAATTGCAAAATTTGCCACCCCCTAATTTTGCCGCCATGGGCCGCGGCCCATGTGGCCACCCCCTTAATCCGGCTCTGACAGACACCAAATTTCCCTTCTGTAAGATCGGTTTTATCGTTTCAGCGGGTCAGGTTCGGTTCGCTGAAAAATCTGCCGTGCTAAGGCATAGGGTACTCTATGTGCTAAGAAAGAACGCCATACAAGCATTCTGCTGTTGCCAAATTTCCTCCGACAAAATGTTTATTTTTGAGAGAAGTTATGCATAATTTTTTTTTGTTGAAAATTTCAGATAGGTATTTTAGATTGAATTGTGCGAAAAATATTCTGAAAAATTGAAGGATAGGTAAATGGACCGCGTTCAACAGAAAGGAACCAAGCCACATCAGCTATTGTCAAATTTAACCAGGCAATTTAATTTTTTACGAGAGAAAGTCTGCGTGGATTCCTTTGAAAATTTTACGGAATTAGCTTCGTACTGTGGAGAAAATTCACCAAAATTTGCACGAAAATCTGCACAGCCGTTTTCATGTAAAAAATTAAATTGCCAAATTACTTCAAGTTGGCAACAGCTGATGTGGCTTGGTTCCTTTTTGTTTGACGCGGTCCAAATATTCAGAATTTTCCGAGTAAATCCGTTTATTATTAAAGGGTATATAAAAACGTCTGAAGGCTCATACGGCGTTCTTCCTTAGTATACGTAAGAAGTGGACGTATTTCTGCTGAACGAAACGTGTTGGAAGGATAGGGTGTGCTCATGGTGAGCTGCATAAGATACATTGTAAAAAGGGGGGAGAGGGAGATTCCTTTTGGGGAAACGGAAAAGCTGGATTTCATAACCGACAAACGGGACTGAGTGGGGACGGGAGATTTCCTAAAATTCTCCCTCTATTGATCATAACGTCAAAATTTAGTTAGAGCAAATGCGGAAATATGTAATTAAGTAAAACCTCAGTGAGCTGAGCACAGAATAAACTGGATTACTTAAAGCAACCTGTTAACTGATCACTAAAGGGAGTATAAGGCTCAACAGAAAAAACTTGGAAACAAATAGCACTTGATTTGCAATAGGTAGTGAGACTCGGTATGATTGCGTAGCCAGCACGCAAGTTTAGACTTGAAGGATTTCAGGATTTTTTAAAGATCCAGTCTATTCTCTGACAATTCCTGGTTTCCAAGACCTGAAAAAGCTACAGAGTATGGGATAAAATGGTGATGAAACGGAGCTTGCTGTGGACTTTGACACTTAAGCTCACTTCCGGATTTTAAGGAACATCCCTTCCGTCGAACTTTAAATCTGGACTTCCCATTTTCCTCATCCTAGATCAATAAAAATATGAATTCTCAAGGTGCAAGAAATTAATGCTATTGATGATACTATTTTGTTCATTGTTCGATATTTGCTATTTTTGAAATATAATCGTGCTGAAAATAAAGAATGCATCCAGCGCTCCAACACGAAGTGTGTGAACTCAACACCTGACAACAACCAAATAGCATCTTTGAGTACCTATAGTACTGATGCCATATGTGCACTTGTGCCTTGTGTCTGAGATTTTCGGAGCATACTGCAGCTGATGCACACTGACTTCAACACATGGTCTAAACCAGCAATGAGTGCACATATTTCAGGGGGAAATATTTACTCTATATGAGACATTGTATGAAGTGGTCCACTTTGATTTTTGAAGTAAAATATATTTGCCTCAGTTCCGTCGAAAATGCTGCACCCGGGAGGTGTACAAATAAATCTAAGGAAGATAATATGATAGGGAGGAAACTTACCAACTGCTTCACATACTTCAGCTTATAATCCAGATGAGAGAGTACGGACACCAGAATTATAAATTCGGAAATAGTTACACTGAAAACACAAATGATAAACGTGGACCGGCACTTATCAGGTATGAATTAACGAAAAATAGAGGAACTTCGCTGAACACAACAGTAATGAGGTTAGAGCCGGCCGAACACTATGAACACAAAAACGCTGGCTTCCCGACGGAAACGTATGGTAGATAAATAACAAAGCGAGATTTATTACGAGAAACGGTAGATTACGAGTGCAGAAATTCGGAACACAAACACACAAAAATCTGGAGCGCACAATTCACGAGTTTCGGCGAAAGTTTCAAAGTTTCGGTTTCGTCTACCACAGCGGTGAGAACTTTGAACGAGGTCGTAAAGAACTAATCAGGCAGAAGGCGGGGAACATGGAAATAAAAATACTTTTATCAATTTACACGTTTCAACACACACAAGCGCAAGCGATGGAAAATGAAAACAACGAGACGAGACAGAGAGAACTTCCAGCGTCGCGACGCCATCCACCATATTCAGTATCACAATTACGTCATTTTGGCGCAATTTTTTTGGATGAAGCTCATTGGCTAATTGCCAAAAAGCTATCTACGCTGTCTTTGTGCGCAGCGTTTTGATTGGCTGATTGACTGTGATTGTTTGGTGTGACGTCAACAAAGTACTTTGGTTCATTTCCATTCATTCCAAATGGTTGGAATTAATGGAATCCATAAAACCGGAAACTGGTACCGGCAAGAAACGGAAATCCATTTCGGCGGAAATTTCAAATATTTTTAGTAGAGGACCTTAATTTTTACAGTCCTGCTCGTGAATCTTAGGTCATTCTTATAGCTTGATGTAATTTGCCAGTATTGATTTGCCCATGCGTAAATGATTCGTTTTTTTCTGCCTCATATTTTAAGGCTGCAGAGAGTATTACATCATTAAGTATTTCATCTCACAGCCGAACAATAAAACGACAAGATGATGTTACTTAGAAAGAAAAAAGCTGCAAGTCAATGAAGTATTAGTGTACTTCCTGGAATTTCACTATTTTTTTATTCTTGTGTCGTAAATCTTCATCCTTTTTATGTCCTTACTTTTGAAATTATTACTTTTTATTTCTTCCAAATTAGCTGAGATCAGGACACATAATGTGAGACAAATCCTTCCCAAAAACCATTAAATGAGATCAAAATGTTTGGTAAAAATACATAGTTTTGAAGAGAAAAGTTTCCTATTTTTTATCATATACTTTTCAATAAAATTATTGATGCTGACCGAGTAAGCAACATAGAAGAGGCTGTTCAAAACTACTCAGTCTAGAGTTATTGATTTTTTTTCATTTGGAAGGTCTACAGTGAGGACCAATTGGAAGTACATAAATAAATCTGATAAATAATTTTAGACATAATCATAACGTTATTTAAAGTTGACCCTCTCTTTGCAAAATTAAGTAGGACTTCAGAGAGAAAGTCCAACCTTTTCTTGCTAGAGATTTTTTGAAAATTCTTGTTTTGCAATTTTCAACTACTTTGGAAGAGACACTGGTTGTCCAGAGACTCACGGAGAAAAATCTCAGACTTATCAAGGATTATCTGAATGACTTGACTATTCTCCTGAAGACTAGGAGAACTAGTAGATACCAAAAAATACAACAAGAGGAAAAAGTTGAAGACTTTTCCATGAAACTTCGTTACATTCTTCGATTGAAATGTTTACCTAGACTTTTCCTGACTTTAGTTGCATGCTGACACCTTGATGTAGATTATCTACCTTAAGCAGGAACCATATTTTACAATCAGTGGCATGCTTTCTGATACATCCATTGATCTGCTACCTAAACCCATGGAAAAGGATCAATAAACATGGTGTTCTCAAAGAACATCTTTAGAATCGATTCTTTACCATAGCTTCAAAACGGGGAAATATTGATAAGTAATCTATCAATCATTCATGCTTCACCACTGCTTGAAATCAGGATCAGACTTGCATGAAATAATTATCTTTTTTAACTTAAAAAATTTTAAATTTAGCCTCAGTATATATCTTCATGTTGGATCAAAAGTTTCCCAAGGACAATAAAATATCAGGAACAATGCAGTTATGTTTTGAATAATTTAATATGGCATGAAAATAAATTATGTTCAAGTTTTAACAAAACAACCAAACACTGATAACAGAAAAAAAAAAGAGAAAAAAAAGAGGAATCATAATTGTTACCTATATGTAATTAACATAACAAAAGCAAAGAGAAGTATTGAAACAGTTTATAAGTTTACAATAAAAATATACAGATTTAATAGTCAACAAGTACATTCTTTTTCTTACAGTTCCCATCTTTCAAAACAAACTCTGATAGGGCCGAGAGACACCTATATGCACCATTGACTTAAAGATAATTACCTCTGGATAGACACAAGGATTCTGAGCAATTATGTCTGACAGTGCATAGCTACAACTAGCTCAAGTTTTATCGCTTTGGTTCTTGAAAAATTAAAGAGCCAATTCTCAATTCGCCAAAAACAGATTTTCTGAACTTGCATGAGTTTCCAAATTTTTATTCATTATACTCTCAACAAATATATCGATAATTGAACTTGGAAATCAGGTATTTCAATGGCGACACAATTTCCTTACTCCTTTTACTTTTTTTTAAGAGAACAAGCCAACTTTATTGCTTGAAATTTCACAGAATATTCTAAAAACACGAAGGAAAAGTCACAGAAATTTTCAAGAAATTAAATTGATTAATTCACAAAAAAGTATAGTATTGCGAGGAGTCTGGCACAACATAAATTAAGATATCATCCTTTTCTGGCGAAAGTATCACAAGCGCTATTTATGATTAGACTCTATTGTGCCAGAAATCTCCACATTGATTCGATTTTTCTTAAAAACTACATGCTTCCACATGCTTTCACAAATATTTGAAAAATTTGACAGTTTTAGCAAAATGACACCTAGGCACAAATGGCGCTTGTGATACTTTGGCCGAAAGGTGAGCATATATGCTTTACGAGGTTAGCCATCGATATGTGAAGGTTTAAACCCTGACAATTTGGTACTAAAAGGTGCAGAGAGGCTTTAGGACTTTTCTAAACCAAGCGACCTTAGGCATCCTAATCGATGGATTTCAAGTGATGGCATTCAGCACAAAAATTGTATTCTAAGAGCCTGGGAGCAGATGACAACTTTTTCAAGTCTGCAATTCAAAATCTGGACCAGAATTTGGCATTGAGAAGATGGGAAGTGTGGTTTGATTTTCATAATGGTTGCAACTATCAAAAACATCAGATTACATATTTAAAATGAGAATAGGTAATTCAAGAGCAGTTTCAAGCCGTTGCTTTTGAGCTGGATTTTTCCAAAACAGCCGAAAGTTGGAGTTATACATTCATAAGTTTAACATTTTAATGCATGGATTTATGTTTTGTAGAGCAATTTATGTTCAAACAGTGTGGTTGAAACAAACGATGACTTAGAAAAGGATTTTAGACATGAGTTATGAAAAATCAAACTATTACATATAATGCAAAGGACTACGCACACAATACTAAGGAACTCTGTATTGGCTATTTTGAAATTATTTGATAAGATATTTTTTAAGGCCTCATCAGCACAATGAGCTTTTAAAATCAAACTTTCGTCAAGAAAAGCAGGGCTGAAAGGTGAATTTTGCATGCGTTTTCCAGGGGAGGTGTGAGACTGTTGCAATATGTGTGTGAACACCACACTGCACGTTATCATTCTAAGACATTTGATTCTTTTTGTCTATCTTATCTCCCGGCCTGCAAGGATAAAAAAGATCTCCTCCATCACCAATAAGAGTTTTTTAACTTTCCACTAGATATGGAGAATAAAAAGGTTGAATGACTCACTCTTCAGCCTCCTTATATCGAGACTGGCACGTAGGAAGTTTGGTTTTAAAAACTAGTTGTGTTCAGAATGCCCTGAGGGGCATGGTATCAAATGATATCGAAACTAAGCCTCTCTCAGTACTGTGCAAGCAGCCCTTTCATAAGAAATCATCTTGTTCCATAAATGAAAGACAGAGATGAATCTGGTTCAGATTTTTTTAAAAATAACTGGAATGGCTAGCATGCATATTAGAAGAAGAGAGATAATGGTAAAGACAAATAGATGTTTAAAAGAATAAAAATAACAATGATTGCATGGACTTGGTCGAAAATTTAACTTTGAGTGATTGTAAATGCAGAAGAAAAGTAGCGTCCTCATCAAAAACTGAGGCATTCAGTCCAGAAGTATTTGAAAAATATTCAGAGAGATGCCACTTTATGAAAAAGAGTGGAGTGAAAGCGCACAGAGTTCCATTTCTTGCCAAATAATGCAATTTTGGCAAACATACATTTTTATGGCAGCGCAGATAAGATCAAATCATTGACCATTTCTTCCAGATAAGATTTGTTTTCCTAGAAAATGGGTGATTCTTGAAGGGGTTGAAAAGAGAAGATATTTGCTAGGCAATACCGATGACCTAAACTTCAGACGCTTCCGTCTAGGCTTCTCATTCCTGTGGTATTTAGATTAAAAAAGGGGCAAAAATAAATAAATTGCTAGAACTGAGAACTGGAGAACAATGGGATTTTGATGAGTAATCGCCAAGAAAACATCAATGGGCTTTTGAGTGAGACAGAAGGCACTTTTTTCTGTTTCTCCAACCCTTGAAAACCAACTGATAATGCTCGGTCACCTCTTCCTCTCTGCTTCGTAACCATCATTTTTCTAAAACCGGCTTGAAAAACCTTAGCACAAAGGAATTTTTTTAAAAATTGGACGGTTTGATAAAGTTGGGCTTGGTCACTCTTTCATTTTGGAACCACCACATTACAGAAGCATTACCTTACTTTATAATATAAAATTATTAGAGTAAAAAGTAATGCATAACGTCAGAGGCGCGAAACGCTTCCGGGAGGTGGACCGCGAAGCCGTCGAGGGGCGTTGCGTCCTAACTGATATATAATAATTTACACCCCTTAAATTCAATAAATACAGTCAAAAGATGTATTGCATGCTCCTAATAACCATAATACTTGCAATTTCAGGCTTGATTATGATTTTTTTTTTTTGACTCCTTACAAAATCATTTTTATGCTGGTGGTTTGTTGAGCTAAAGATATTCCCGCTAAGATCAAAATTGACTTTCTTGTAACTGAATTTTTTTTTTTTTACTTCACATATGTTGAGAGAAACAGACGAAGTGTGTCAAAGGGAAGTGAAAGATTTATCAAAGAATAGACAACTTAGAGATTCTTCATACAACATGTTCAAAGTAGCTACTCCCGACAGAGATTGAAACTTTTTCAAATGACCTATTAGAATAGAATTGAGAGCATTGTTTTGACAATAAAAACACGACCTATGGAAACACCCCAAACTTGACAACAGAGGCTTCCATTATTTTTCCTAGAAAGAGTTAACAAGAGCTAAAAACACTATTAGCGTTGCAAGGACTTATACGTAGAGTACTCTACCTACAAAATATTTCTAGTGCATTTAACAATTTTTTTTTTTTTTTAATGAGCAGAAGTTTGCTTTTTACAAAATAACTGTACAGGTAAAATACAAAGAAGGTTGCTCAACAAGTTACGGTTAAGGTTGCTTTAACCTTTGCATGGTCTTTGAGAATTATAGCTGACGTTACAAAATTTTGGATATTAAGGACTCTTGAGGTTAGCATGGGAGCAAATCAAAGCCATTGTTACGTCAGGCATAAACTGACATCGCATTTTGTGGCCTTCGTCAACAGTCAGAATTATGAAATATTTGAAGATTTCCTCCTAAAAGGGATGCATTTTAAAGCCTCATTTTCCATGATCTGAACCTGTTGCTTAGTTTCAACCTTTCTTGTTCACAAAACTATGAAACCAGAAAAGTTTCTTCTTTTTTTTGACAGGTTACATTAAGACACCTCATTTTAAAACATTATAAAATTTTAGAAACTGATGTTGGACAATGATTGAAAAAATACAATTTTAGGCATGTACAACTGGTTCCTAAATTGATCCAAACATTTGAGAACTTTTTCACTTAATAGTTGCGCATAGTTATATTGGAAAATCATTGGCAAAGCTTAGGGTGAATCCTCAGTTTACAGTTTTGTATATCACCACATTTGGATGTTTTGAAAATATTAGCTACTATACAAGTTACAATAGAAAACTGAAATTTCAATTAATAGAGCAATTACTGAAGAATGTTCATGTGAAGAAACGAACTTTAAAACCTTGAAATTCAAGTTTAAAAGTACTGAGTAAATTTTGCAACCGTTCTTGATTTGTAGACAATGATGGTTGATTAGAAACAGTATTTTCAACTGAATTTTAAGACTCAGAAAGAGGATTTTCGGCATGAACAATCTATAATTACTGATCTAGAGACTGAAGTTTTAATGTTCCAGAAAACTTCACCTCATTGTTATAATTTGAAATATGTTGATCTTACCCGGAATACAATATGCATAGAATGAGGATTCACCATGATAAATACTTCCTTGGTTAGAGCCTAAATAGCTTAGTTATTGTTTGATTTTTAAAAATGTTGACTAGCATGCTGTATAAACTTAAAGTTTAACACTAATTAACTAAATTTTGTAATTGACGGGTACTGTTGCTTTCGTAGGGCTCTTGCACTAAGTCAAACGAATAAGAAAATTGATTATGCTAGAACTTCTTTACCTTTGGCTGTTTCGGGCGCCCCCTCTCCTCCCAACTCCCCTTCCCCCCCCCCAAAAAAAAAAAAAAAAATTTATGAGGATACTAAGGGAAGCAAAAACAATAGGTAATCAATTTTCACTGAGCTGACTAAGAAAACTTTTTCTTCTTCGTTTCTTTTCTTCAAACTTCCACTTTTTTTGGTGGCACAAAAACACTTACTTTAATCCATCGTCATCTCTCTCACAACTGGACTGTGTGATCTTTTCCCTCTATGCAAGGAATAAAATTAAAACCTACTTCGACTCAAGATAGGTTCAGCACTGACTTGAAGAAAAAGTATTTGGTGTCATTACTGCTAAACACACAATTTTTGTTTGAAAAAAATGTCACAGTTGCAACCTATTCAAAAACTCATGACTCACCATTAACTAAATTCATAAAATTGCTATTGAGTGGAACAATGACGCGTTTGGGTCACAGAATAACCAATTATCTGCTTCCAAATCAAAGAAGATATCGCCATCTTTGGGCCAAAGTATCACAAGCACCCTTTACGCTTAGACACTATGTTGCTGACCATCTCAATATTGTTTGTAATTTTTTTTTAAGCTTTTGCACTTGACAAAAGAAATGTCAAGTAAAATTTGCTGGTGATTTTGCTCATTAGTTTTTCCATAAAACGTTTGAAAAGTCTGAGAAGTGTGGCAACATATTGCCTGCATAAATGGCGCTTGCAATATAACAGCCGCAAGGTGAAAATCTACTGACAACTATGAGAGCACAAATTCCTGAATATTGGCGAGAGACTGAGGGCAACCACAACAAAAACTTTAAGGACTATAAATTCCGTTTGAGATTCTCTCATCACAAAATTTCGAATTTTGATTCTTCTAAAACATCAACAATTGCTAAAATCGAACGTAAAATATTTAAACAAGAAAGATTAGATACATGAAATGTTAATGAGGCACATAGCCGTTCTTGGGAAATTACAAGAATACATAATTTAATTTTTTATTCACATATCACTCTCGACGCGATACTCTGCTCTTGGAATTTCTTAGCATCTTCGTCATTCACATTTTTAATGGCTTGAATAGTAGAGCTTGGCACGAAGAATAATTTTGCTTTAATTGAAAACAAAGCCCTCTTGGCTTATGCTGAGACGAGAACACAATTTCATTTTATCATGATACTAAAAATGGAACAAATAATTTTGTACAGTATGGAAGAGACTACCTCATCAAGAAAAGGTAAATTTCCACAGAATTTTTAGGTTTTTTTTCTATTTTATCATTTTTAGAAAAAGTATAAACTGACATTGTTTATCAATATTCCTATACCATCCACTGATAGAAAACCTCAAAACACAAAAAACTGTGTAAGGAAGAAGAAGAATTTTAGGACATTTTCACAGACTTCATTCCAATGTTTTTTTCAAGTCCATCAGGAAGATTATTGGAGCAAACCCCCTCATTGAAGAAGATGAATAAGATTTAGTGCAGCAAGCTTCTCACGACCACTTGATGGTTAAACTGAACAACCTGAACTAAAAAAAAACCAAATTTCTGCATCAAGCAGTTTCAATTTTTCAGCTACAAAACTTTTCCATTGATGAGGCCCTGCTTTCATCAAAGAGTAATAAATTCACAGAATGGAACTATGTGGAGAACGGTTGAAATGTGTGCGTTTCTTTCAAAATAGTTTTTTATACATCAAGCAGTCTGGTGAGATTAGACTTCCCTAAAGTTTCGAAGCAGCTTAGAACAGCGTGCAAGTGCCTTTTTTTTAAAGCATTAATTCATGAGATAAGACGTTTTCTTAGCTGACACTTTTAATGCCTACAATTTTCCAGCCAACAAAAATCTTTGAATGGAAATAAACAGCGCTGGGCAGAAGGAAATTATAAAAATTTCAATGTGTCCTTTCAACTGTACAAAATTATGCTACAACCAATGTCTCTTATTCTAAGGGCTGTGAAAATATTTCTAATTTTTGAACTTACTACTTGGAAATGACCATTTAAATCTTGATACAGATAATTCAGTTTTGCCTGAATGAGTCCTTAACTATCTATATAGGTACAGTAGCAACCTCTGACTCTGAACGATTCAATCAAGCACATGGCAAAAATCAGACTCTCCATGAGAGAAATCAGTATGTAAAATATACCTGACCTGATATAAATTCACAGTTTTTTTTCAAGTATAAATTGTTGAAAACTATCTTTTTTGCGACAGAGTGTCCTTTGATTTAGGTGGAATGTAGCGAAACGCAAACTGAGCCTTAATCATTATTCATGCGAACATAGAACAACAAATAAGGGGTCGAAGCCAAATTTTTTGATGACTTCATTTCTAAAATCTCCCGGAAGTCCTTCTCCGACAATGTCCGAATTGTGTCGTCGTCACACTCCAGCCATAGGGATTCATGAGCAACACTATTCACTGTCGAATCATTTCGCACCCGAATGCCGCAACAATCCAAACTGCGACATGTGAATGGAGACAATTTAGTGTCGTTCAGGAGCATACTTTGCGTTTGGTGGGTGGAGCGTTTGAAGAATCGCATGAGCCCTGACTGCTTCTCCGTTGTGAGCGGGTGAGAGTGGGATAGAGGGGCGGGTGCAGATGTAAGAGAAGCTGTCTTGCGAGCATGGCGACAATTGACATGGGTGTGACAGTCCGCCGTATCAAGGGCTCGCACATATGCAACATAGTGACCTGATGCAATGGTTGCACCCAGGTGCATAATAACTCCATATAATTGGTAATAGTGTCGCTGCTTGGACGAATCACTGCACGGCCCTCGGGAGCAGTCCTTGCAGAAACAATCCAGGGTAAAAGGCGTTGGCATGTATTCGTTCACTTTTTCTACTCCCGAACTGAAAAATTTGCAAACAGGCGTTAATAAATCAGGCCGATCTAATGCAAACCGAGAGCACGGATAATCTCTTGTTAGCTGTCCAACAAACTTCTTTATTTTGGCTTATGTACGGTGAAATGCCCTAATTTTGCAATGCAATAATACCTCGATTATCCAATGAGTTACAGCACACACCGAAAACGCCAGATAATCAAAATCGTAAAATCACGTAAAACGATTGGAAATATCTATGGAAGAACAGAGGAAACTTGGAAAAATACTCTGCTGGATAACTGGAGCAACAGATCAGCAGTGAGCGGATCAACAAGGTATTAAATGTAATAAAATTGAGGCAAGTTTTAAAAAGATGAAAACTTTTAGAGAAAGAAGAAATTTTCAGAATTTTTAAACTGTTAGCGTTGAATGCACTTACTCTATGTATTCAAAATTAGCTACTTGAAGGCCTAATTTTCACTCCAACATTTGTGCATGGTACTTAATAATTCAAAGACACAGTCCAAACAGGCATTGTAGAATTTCAAATGAAACACAGATTTTTCTTTTCGGATTGTCAGCTGAGGAATATATGATTAAAGCTACATTCTGATAAATGAATTTAAATAATCTGGTAATCAAAATTGCCATTTATCAGTCTAGGAGATATAGGCCGACAAGAGTTGCTAAAACAATTAGCTCCTAAGATGAAGCCTAAATTTTATACACTGACCACTTTCATTACACTACTGTTTTCACAAACCATTAATATACCATTGTGCTCTTTATTTTAGGAGGTATTTAAGTTATTTGATGAATGGTGCTCAGTTGGGATAGAACATGGATTAGCACAATCTGCAGGCTGATTATTCATATTGATAGACAAAGCTTTAGACAAAGAAGACAAAAGGGATATGGAAGGATCCTTTCCAAGGAAAAGAGAGGTTGCAATATACAAAGGAGGTAGGTAATATACTGACAGCAACCCACGAGAAGCCTCATAGTTAGTCCATCATTTTCGCCTTTAGTCTATAGGAACCACCCTTTTCAACCAATAGAGTTGCTCCAGACTCCCTGTGTCTTCTTTGTCTATCAATTTCAATTATCAGCCCACAGATATAGACACATTTAAAGCAGAGGGAATAATGTCCATTTTGACATGAGTCCTGTTGTGCTTCTTATGGATCTAAGAGCTCATGCTAGAATGGATTGAAATGCGCGATTCCTTTTGATGAAAATGCGGATTTCCTTTTGATTTAAATGCGCAGTGATGAAAAACATGACGATTGTACTTACTTGCAAGAGGAGAAGCGCTTGAGCTGAAGGGTAAGGAGCCTGGGCAGAGTTTCATATTCAACGTACCGCTTGGCTTCATTGTAACGACAACACTGCTCGCACCAATACTTGTTTGATTCCACAAGAAACTCATCCATTACAATTGAGTCCCGGTACAGCTGACTCACTCTCTCCTCTTGATCTGTGACATATTAAAAGACAATTAATTCTCCTTCAAATCAGCAATCGCCTCATTCAGGTCCTGCTACGGAACGCCGCTTCGGACCAAACCTAAAACGCCTTGGCAACAGTGCAGTTATTCCCCTCCAACTGTTTCATAATTTGAAAAAAAGATTGTGCGGCGCACGGTGTCCAGTAGAATTTCAATCCATTAAAGTTCGGAGCTCAACGCAGCATTTGAGGCTATTTTCATGAACTACCCTTGACGGTTTAAGGATTGAAATTTCTCGTAGCGCACAAATTTCTTAGAGAAGCACAGAAATATTCAACATCTCCTGGGTGACACTCAGAGGTTTTTCTGCGCCGCTTTCATTTTCTAGGTTGTGCGCGCGTTTTAGGTTTAGTCCACAATGGAGTTCCATGGTCCTGCACTGATAGGTAAAAGGACTGAATATTTTGTTAGCCTTCAATATGCATTTTCCAGAGTTGCCATAGAATTTAGAAAATAAAATTCCCTGTCACATTTTGGTAAACTTCCTTGACAATTTAAAATACGCCAAATAGTTAAATAGGCATTGTTTGAAATAGCTATCATGCAAAGTCTGTTGTTTGAAACATCAAACCTTTTCTAAAACTCAAATAAAGGTGACTTAAAAATTTTCTGGACACTTTCATCATTTTCCCTCTGACTCTTCATAATTCCCTAACATTTTCCAGTATTCCCAGACTGTAGCAACCCTGATTTTCCTGATTGTCAGTTTTCTGAGGAGAAAAACTTCATTAATTTAAAATATCTGACATTTCGTTTCACTTACACACCTTCAGTATATCGACAGTGTAAGTTGGTAACCACATGACTCTGTTTGCCTTGTCGCAGACTTCCTGTCATACTTCATTCTTTAAATGGAAAACTACTCAATCGCAATTCTTACAAACTGGCATGATTTTTCTTCTCTGTGCGAAGAAAATTCTGCAAAAACTTTAAGGAATGATGTCAATTCGTTCTCTTTTAAAAAATAACATAGATGCGGAGATTTTCAGACACCGCAAATGAGATATGCGATTGAGGACTTACGCCGTCGATATGTAGTACTTTGTTGTTTGAATAAAAAGATTAGAAATCTCAACTTTTTCCAAATATTTCAGAATTTTCATTTTACACTCTGAGAATTTCAATCTTTTAATATCTATAGTTTCAATGATTGAAAAAATGCATCACCTCATTCATTGGACTTACCTTTTGCATCATGTTTGATAATAGGTACACAAATATCACAGAAGGTTTCTTGCCGCTGGGTGACCTGTTCACACTCTAAGCAGACAGTGCACTGGACAGAGACACCTTGGAAGTCGTCCGCAATAAAATTGTAGCTCGAGTTGGTGTCTGGCGATGCAGGCGGCGACGCACAGTCCAGTTCACCATTTCCATCTACCTGGTCTGACTTTACCACATCACCGTTCATCACTGGCAACGAGACGTTCAGCTCTTCTGAAGGAAGAAAAAAAAACATTTTGGTATGAGAAGAAACTTGGATTTTTCCATTTTCAAATTTGATTCAAAGCTTCAGGGTGGCCACAAGAATTTAAAATTGGAATTCCCCGACTATTTAAGAAAGTCCCCGAATAATTTGATAAAATGGACCACTAGACAAGGTACGAATTTAAGCATTCTGATACATGTATCTTAACCAAAATTTCACGTAGAACACGATTCGCGCAACGAAAATTACTGAAACCAACTCCTAACGAAGCTATATTAACATTTTTATTTCACATTGGTTACGAGGAATTTGAACTGCCCGCTCACAGGAAACTCAAAGCTCTACGTAAGTCAAATCACGCACTATAATGGTCTCAGCAATCTTCTCAATCGAGCAGTGTTCATTTCCCACCATGTGTTTTTCAAACTATAAGTAATTTGCTATAGCTGAGCCAAAGTGTCAAGATTGAGGTTGCCAGATTTTTTCATCGCAGAGACGTTCATGATAACGTTTACGAGCGATGTGAATCACGTAGAGCATTGAGTTTTCATGAGCGCGTGCTTTGAATTCACGCACCAAGAATCATTAATATCTTCGTAAGGAGTTGATTTCGGTAATATTTGTTGTGCGCATCGTGTTTTACGTGAAATTTTGGTAAAGAAACGTGTATCAGAATGCTGAAATTCGTACTTTGTCTAGTGGTCCATTCCCCGACTATAGAGATAACGCAGGATATACTTAATTATTCACACGATTCACCAAAAATTAATTTGTAACTGAATCAGTGAAAATGAAAATGCACGGACTCAGAAACTTAAAATTGCCCAAATTTCATTAAAGATACCTTCGATGCCTTTAGTAATAAAGTCAAGAGCACTGCTTCTATTTTTGCTATTATCATAAACACCATGTGATTTGATTTACAACTTAGAGTTTGATTGTACTAGAGTTCTCACCAGGTAGGTTCTGCTTCTCCGTTAAAACGCTCTTCCCATTGAAAGAGTTGCTTAGTAGGCTTTTGCCATTTGTGTTGGAATTGCGGTTTTTGGAGCGGGAGAATCGATTGATGGTTTTCTTTATGTGCGTTGATGCCGAGTTCTTGAGCCGAAAAGATGTCTTGTTGTTGGACGCGCGCGTGTGCTGCGTTACAGCTGGGAGCGAATTCATTACTACCGCCTCCTTGTCTTTCAGCTCCATTGACTGTTGCATCTCATGATACTTCATCAAGGTCCGACAAGTCTCTCGAATATTGTCTATGAGACAAACTAAAAGTTCGTGAGCATCATGCTGCTGGTTCCCTTCGAACATAGGGTTTACGTCCCTGCAAAATAAAACACATCGTCAACAGGAGAAACCTAGTAACTGATGCAAAATAATTGATGAGAAACGGCTTAAAATGGGACCGAGGCTGCAAAAATATAACAAAAAACCGGGACATTTTGCAGCTATTACGAGCGCATTTTCAATTGGGAAATTAAAATAAAAATTGAAAGAAAACTCAAATTTACTCAGCCTTACCGAAGTTATTGCGAGTTTCACAATGACAAGTTGAGTAAAATTTAGTAAAGGAGAACCAATAGACATTCTAAAATAATTGAGCTAAAAGCAGTTTTAAGCCTGCCTATTTTCTCTTGATATGGGTGTGATTTGACACATCAAGAAACAAAGCTTTAGACTGAGTGAAGCAGGGACAGAGACTGCCCCACTTTGAAAAAATGGATGAATTTGCAAAAGAACGAGGCCGAGGTCTCAATCATAGAGAGTCCCACATTCCAACTGTTCCATCTGAGATTCAATACTTCTAGACTTCATCGGGTTGGTTTGTTTCAAAAGAGGAATTTACCTCAAAGACTGGAGAAAGACTTCCGGCTGGAATGGCTCTGTTTGATCCTTGAACTCTGAATTGTGAAGAGACTCGAAAAGATCATGAAGCCGCTCTGTTGCAGCTGCAATTTTGGCATCGGTGTTGTTGAGCAAAGGCAAGTCTTTGCTCCAACTTTTACTTCCAATACTACGACCTAAAGATGAAGATTTCGCCTGAAACATTTGCAAACAATTACAGATTCATTTCTAATTAGAAGGGGATATTTCTAGAGATACATTTTAAAAAAAAAAATGGGACGGTTCACAGAAAAAGGAATTTTTATTTATGCTGGCAAAGTTTTCAATTGATCGATTTTTGTTGAGTTGAGACGAAAAATCTAATTCTGAGATTTCAACAAAAAAAATACGCTCTCTGATGTCTACAAGAATCAGTTGCAAACTTTATACTTGTGCCGTTACAGTAAGTTACATTGCATTCCAATCTAGCTACGTTACTCCCTAAAAACGGCAGATTTGTCTGTTCCCCGAAATCACACTAATTAAGCTGCAATTTTAAACGCACCGCACCCCCAGTTTGGTTCCCGATTTTTAGGCTGGCTTTGTCTTAAGATGTTAGTGGAACACTCCTACATGTACTGGTATCAATAACTCAATTCTGAATTTTTGTGGACGAAGCTCCTTTCCCAGAGTTACGTTATAAACATTAAAAATTGATTAAGATAAATGAGGTTGTAATACTCTTGTAGCAAACAGAAAATAAAATATTCGTATATTTTAGAGATTTTACACCAGATAGATTCATGAAATCTTCTCACTTGAAAATACATTAATCAACCAGATAAAAACCACAAGATGTCTCATTCCTGCTTTGCACATTTCACAAGAAGTGAATACTATCTAAATTGCGCGGACAGTAAAAGTAATGGAAATAATTTCTCCCTATGCCATTCAGAGCTATTCAATACTGTTTGGTTAAAAAGAAATTTCATTTTAGCGATGTATTTGAGGCAACTCAAGGCATTCCTTTCAGAAAATATTTCATTTAAATGGTACTGCTTTAATTCATCAATGAATGAACAGCATTTCCATGGCTAACTAACAAGACCACCTATCTGCAAACTAACGATTTTGCAGAATGAAGAGAAAACTTTGCCATTTTTGTAATTTTACAGTTAGATCTGCAATTTTTTGATACATTACAGCGTCATTGAAGTGCTCCCCTAGAGAATTGGAAAAAAACTAAAATCAGTGTAGCTTGCTTGCTTGGTTTATATTGTAGAATACAGCAAAGTTACTAACTGGTTTTTGCCGAAATTGTCGGTTAGGCGGTGTTGTCCGTTAGCCTTTGATTTTCATAACACTATTGATTGGAAGGGGGGAGGGGGGGTTGAATTATTGGTACTATGAAGATTTCCAACAGTGGTACAGAAAAGTCCCAACCTGGCGAGCCGCAACCGGATTGCAGCAAATGTGAGGCAATTTCCAAAGGTGATGCCTTTTTTTTAATGCTCTATGCATCAAAGAAGTTAGACAAATTGTGCATTTTATCAGTAAATCAAGCATTTCGATACAAAATTGAATGTCGAGCTATGAGGTGAATCAAAAATGTGGTGTGGGGCAAAAATGACGGATTGCAGCAAACAATCAGCGTATTGGACCTATGTGGACCCCTGATTTCCAATGATAGTTTCGAAGGTGAAACAAATTTAGCAGCTTGAATGCTAGCTATGAGCCATGGAGTTCCAAAAATTGTAACTTACATTGGACCCCACGAGGCTGGAGCATGGCTTTCCTAATATCTCCATATCTTTCCATAATATCTCGATGTACTCACCTAAAATGGAGTAAACCGTTTAGCTCTAAAATACTGATTAATATTTTACAATTTTGAATTTAGGAGGAAATACCTTTTCCTTGTCAATCCTGACAGGTCCACATTCCTCAAAATTTTCTGGTTTCTGAATTTTGAAGACGATCACTGATACACACAAACTGGGCAAACCAGGGTATCCAGCAATTTTTAGAAGTAAAATTCCCTGATTTCCCGGACGGAAATGACCAAAAAACAGGGAAAATTAAAATTTCCCTGACAGACTGAAGAAATAATTCCCTGACCAAACGGAAAAATATTCCACATTTTCCGACACGGTTGAACTGAATAGATGTAAGTAAGAATTCGTTCATGTTTTAGGAATATAATGTAATAAACAGAGCAAAATATATGGTGCCTAAACTCAAATGAGATACGTTTGCTTTATTTTTAAAATTTAAAAGACATCCGTGGAAATTCTGATAGAATTTTAGTATAGATTCCTTTTTCTGAAACTTGATTCATCATCAATTTTCAAAAAAAAAAAAAATTGATGTTCTTGGATTTCCCTGAGGTTTCACTGACACGAAAATTGCTTGCAAAACAAAATTCACTGTCAATTCCCGGTTTGCCAGGACGCTAGACACCTTACAAACTAACTTCATGCGAGGTCAGAATGCCACTGACCAAGAAATTGTATCGTGAGCATTCTGCAGCCTCAGTTAAAATTTTCATTGTTGACTTACCTTGATAGAGGTGGAGGTGTGTCGACCAGCGATCTCCGCCAAGTCGCTAACCAGGTGGTGAAGGTTGTGGAGGAAAGAGGGGGCAAATCGGAGCGTGTAGAGCACCGAGTTGAGGAAGCACGTATTGCCCAGATTGGAGAGGGTCGCCACGGGAGCAGATGTGGCTGGGCAGACCGAGGGGGCAGCTCCAGACGACGCATTATCACTGTTCGAACTCTCGTCGGGCGAGGAGTTGCGTTGGTGCGAGTGGTGGTGCTGATGGTGCGAGTGATGATTATGGTGGTGGGAGTGGTGCGACAACGACTCCGATAGACCGTACCCATTTACGACAGCGCCAACTGCACAAAAATAAATTTATTAGACACAGAATTTTTACAAGTTCTGAGTGATTAGAATGAGAGAGGTGCATAATAAAAATGAATATCTTAGCATCGACTTCGCCTACACTGTTGTTGGAGTCCTTAAAATTGCATTTAGCATCAGTGATGTTTTATTTTGCCATTTGTGTGAATGTGATAGCAAGTTCATTGATTTCAAAACCAGCATTTATGTGAGGGCGAGACTATGAAAAGCATTAAATATACAAGAGTACAGCCACTAAATCTATCTGTTATCATTTAAAAAAAAAATAAATAAAAAAAACCTAACCAAATTAAATTAAAATTAAGATGAAGATGGAGCTGGAGACTTTAAGCGAGTGGAGAAAGAAGTGATATAAAATGTACACGAAGCAGAAAACACAATCTTTAACAGCAGAGGTTTAACTTTTATAATTTGAAAAAAAGGTGACTTAACAATTTTTCCCTGACTTTTTAAAATTCCCTGACACTTCTCAGTTTTCCCAGACTGTGGCAACCCTGTGAACCCTGAGACAACAAAGCAAAGGATTGAAAATTACCTTCAAAAGCGACAGCCATTAAAATAAAACCTAACCCTTCTTTACACTACAGATCACTTTGCACTGAAATTGAACAATATTTCTTTGCTATCTTAAGATGAAGGATACACAAAAAATACACCAAAATAGTGATAAAGAGAGTTCGTCTTAATGAACACTCAAAATTTACGGATACGTGGACTGGGATCTCCTTGCTTGAATGATCATAATTGAGCATCAAGGGAGAAAACCTGTCATCAAAAGACCACTCAGGTTGCAAACTCCGGCTCCAAGATGACAAAAATATTTCCGTTTATCTCAATTAAACGGAGACTGAATTCCGTTTGGCTTAAGGCAAGTATAAGATAAAGCTCCACCACTTGAAGTGTCGAGATATCAGCAATGAAGAGGTAAATTTAAGATTAGCGTGATTTCGTCATTGCCAATTTTTTCAAACAAGGTCTTTTCCCCAAGACCCTGGTTAAGTGTTGTGTCCTCAATTTCACACAGTGCTATAATCGGAAATTCAAGGCAACAGTGGCATTTCATTCACACCGTCAGTGATTTTTGGATTTGAACTATTGAAAAATACTTCCAAGTGTGAATATTTCTAGAAGCCACCATTCTTTGTTGCCCCCTCACCATTAGAATTGAAAGAATCCCTTACAGAGGGAACAAGTGCTGAAATGTGCAAATTGGCATGAAATTTGAGTTTAGGAGTTGTTCTCTTTGATTTTCTGCCCTAAAAGAACCTGCTTCCAATTATTTTGAAAAGCTAGCATGGCTAAGGGGCTTTTTCTCTGAAAACAGTAAGTGCATAATCTACTTTTTGAACATACTTTTAAACAGAAATCAGCACTATTAAGTTTGACAGTAGTATTTCAACGATTTCAATACACACTGGCTTGAATGTTGAAATAAAATAGAAAGGGTAAGTGATTCGTTACTTATATCAGTGTGGTTTATCTAATAGTAGGGCAAATAAATTTTGTAATATTTTTAGAATCATGTGATTTTTATTATATATCCTCTTACACGAAAGAAATAAAACCATTGATCGAAATTGAAAACGCTGATATGATGCTGAATAATTAATATTCAGCAATTACAGTTTCCTAATGCTTTGGCTCTCAGATGTAGTTGTTCTGTAGCAGTAGCAGTAAGGAAGAAAAAACAATTAATTTTAAGAGCAACAGTTGAAATAGAATCATTGAACAGAAAGACATTTTGCAAAATATATCTCAGGATAGTAGTGGAACACAGTTCTTTGAAATTTCCCAACAATTGAGTATTGCAATTTCTATCCTTAAGCACAGCAAAATTCAAAACACAAAATAACAAGAAACCTTGATAGGAATTTCATCGAATGATGACACTTTCCATCTCGTTTTTGAAGAAGTTTTAACTGAGGTGCTTGGAAACAAAGATAGTTGGTGTTCATATCTGAATACTCGACTTACATACTGTAGATTAGGGTAGTAAAGAACTTACTGTCATGAGAATTAGCCATCTGTTGAGTGAAGTTTTTGGACTTGGGAAAAGTCTGGTTGGCATGGGACCGCGCTCGTTTAGAAGAAGATAGGCAGACTCGTTTTGATGGAGGAGGAATCGAATTCTCATCAGTTTCCAGCACCCAATGTTCCGGTATAACTTTCGTCATCTTCTCCTAACCTGTTGTCAGAAATCAATTAAGAAACATTAGTCCAATTCTGAGCATTGAGATATTCTACAACATACTGTCCTATTTGTAGTAATGGAGTGCTTTACTCTCTCTTCTGCAGGTGTTCTGTGTAGCTTAAGTCTTAGAGGTGTTGTCAGATAAGTCAACCTTTGTCTACTTTCGATTTGCAATCCTGTGTCAGACAGGCTTTAATCGGTCTGATTAAAGCCTGTCTGACACAGGATTGGCTCGTCCTGGAACGATCTCTTAAGAAATAAATTGCATTTTTTGGCCACCATCACCGTGCAGTTAGGTCTCACAACTGGTCCACAGGAATGATTGACTTATGTAGATTGGTCTTGATTTCACAGCTTGAGGCAGCCGAGGCTGAAAATAAGAACTGGATAAAGATGTTCAGAAGAACGCCAAGCTACTAAATCAATTAAGGTATGCATTGCTTTCTATCGAGTTGTGGATCACGAACTCCAGTGAGCAATCATTAAAGTAGGTCTAGTTACTTTAAATAATAAGACAAAACCGTTGTTCCTTGGCAATAAAGTTGAATAAATAATGGATGGACACAGATGTTAAACACATCCCTTCGAGTTGTTGTCACGCTCAATCCAACTGCAAATCCTCGTGAGATTGCATGCTCAATAACTTGGCGGTCGAATGAGCAACTGTCGAGTCCTCCTGAAACTGTCAATCCTACTGTTGATCAAAGAAAATACTAGAAAGTACTCTTGGGTATAGCTAAAGAATAACACCCTTACGCCTAAGATCTGTTATCACCTTTATCTCCGCCCGGGTCGGAAAGGAAATGAGTAGCAGATTGAGAGGAACCAGGGTATTCATTGAACAGTCACAGAGGTACTAACCACAATAAAAGATCACCATTTCTACACTTCTTGGTACCTTGGAGTAACTACCAGACGCACGACCAGTGACTTCAGGGAAGACCAGCAGATCTGCTTGGACCACCCCGAAATTAAAGCAGTATTAGATATGAAATCTGGTTGGCCAACTGAGTTGGCACAGCAACAGATTAGGGCAACTGGGTAGCTGTACGAAATTAGCCCAGAATCAATGTCATGATAAAATCTATTGCTAAGAAGATTCATACATACCGTAGGCTGACAAGTGAGAGAAATCTAATTCATAACCTAAGGCAACAGGAGAGGATTGGGGTGTGTTATCATTAACCTAGATGAAGAAGCCACATCCAACGAGCAACTGAGAAAAAGCAAACGAAACTTGTGAAGCCGTAGACTGCGAAAATCGAATTTCCGCTTCCGACGACAGATTTTTGTTATGGAATTGCTTATCACACCAAAATAAGAGCGGGTAAAATAAAGGCCTTCCACTTCCAAGGCGCGAAATCGGGACACGACGGGGATACCGCGATTAAACAGATTAGGGCGCAAAATACGTTCAGAGATAGATCAAGCAGAATATTTCGGTGAACAGTACGGCGGAGACTGCAGGAAATTGAGGAGTTAACGGCAGAAAACACACTAATTCAGAACAGACAGCCAAAACATTATGTACACTGAGAGGAGGTGAAACGAAGGCTCAACTTACACACTGAACTTGAGAGAATGCATGGAAGTTTTTGATAAAACAAGAAATGATTATCTACACCTTATCGCGATATTTGACACAAGATAATAACTTTGACGTGGAATTCGTCAAAATTGACGGAGTTAGAGAGATTTACTCAGCCGCCATATCAGATTCAAGAAAACACTTTTCAACAGGCCGTTTCTTTGATTGCAAGGCAGAGGGAACTCTAGTTCGGTCAAACATCTGTAGATAGCGACACTTTAGTCTGTGGCGCGATTTTTCAAAATACCGCTGAGCGCTGAACTTCGCGTTCACTGCACCTGTCCTGTAATTTGAAAATTATTGGTGGCGGTGGCCACATGAAAGCGTTTGACAATAAAAAATGCAGATCTTTGTGAGAATCTCGTGAAAAAATAAAAGGGTTGGAAAATTTTCACGAGAATCTCATCTTGCAGGCACTGCCATGAAAAATCACAAATCGACGGTGTACGTCGGCAATAACATAACTCGGTTTGCGACGTTGCAGATTTCCTGTCATACTTTATTTTTTACTGCCGTGATTTTAAGGAATGATGTCAATTTTCTCACCTTTAAAAAAATAACATACAACATAGGCGGAGATATTCATAGACACCGCAAACGAGATAGGTACCTATGTTATTGCGGACTTACGCCGTCAAAATTTGTTACGTTGTGTAAAGTGATGAATGATGACATTTACCAACCTGTGATTTTTTATTCAATATATTCTTACGTTATACAGTACGTTCAAAAATTACATTTTTCACGTAGGTATGTCATGGCCGGATTTACTTACTTGCCGCCCATGGGCCACCTGTATTTTGCCGCCCTCTTCTCATTCATTTTGAAACATCAATAAAAACCATCAAGTGAATGGAGAAGGGTGCATAATACGCGTTCACTCGTGTTGGACACATTTTTTGCGTAAGCCCTGTCAACACTATTAGCAAAAGTTCACGGAACTTCACGCGAAAGTTCAGTTCCGTAAACCTATCTCTGTGGGGACAAGGCCTTTTATTTGTAAGAAATGATGAACTAAAAAATTAAGAAAGAACAAACATAAATGTGGTTTAATAATTTTAACTTCCGCTGCCGTGCCGCGCTGACCGCACTGTGTTTGGCGCAATGCGTGAAGTATTCATGTAGTCTTGTAGGCACTGTGCGTTTCACGCCGCCGCGCCGCGTCGACCGCAGTTGACCGTACTGAGTTTGACGCAATGCGTGAAGTATTCATGCAGTCTCGTAGGCGCTAATGTGTGTTACATGCCGACCGCCGCGTCGAGAGCTTCTCCTTTTCATCTCAAGTCCTCGTCATCATTTCTCTTTGCGCCGCGCCTCTCCAGGCCAAATTACGTGTTTGGTTTCTCTCTGAACTCAACTAAATAAAGATGCGCAGTCTTTTGTATCACCGAAATATTTGTAATATTTGTAATCACGACAAAATTAGAAATTAATGAACTCTCAGGAAATGAGAGATTTTGTCACCTTTTCTTGTTTGTTATTTTTTTCTGAATCCGATTTTTTGTACCTGCATTTAAAAATTGCAAAGTTTGCCGCCCCCTAATTTTGCCGCCATGGACCACGGCCCATGTGGCCACCCCCTTAATCCGGCCCTGAGGTATGTTCATCTTAATCTTCAAGTGGACTTACTGTTAATTGAACAGAAACAAAGAAAACCTCGATCTTGAAAGGAAATCTCGAAAAACGATGTGTAGTTCAATTGAACAGTGCTTTGAAACTTACTTAGATACAGATACATACATTTTTACTCTGCATGCCCTTTTTTGCTTGCCCTCTCTCTCACTCCCTGATTGCCCCCTTCTCTCTATCTCTCTATCTTGCAATAAAATTTTTGTATGTATTCAAAAAATTGTATTAGATACTTAGCGAAAAAATTCATAATTATTGTTGTCATGTATACCTAACAGTAATTCTAAATGTTTCTTTTGGTTCTTAAATAATTGCTTAAGAAAAGTTTTGGTCGATTTCCTTTTGCCCACTGCTTTTTCTAAATCTCACAGGCATGGTATTGCCGATCTTCGTCAATTCCTTTTCCAGATTTTTGGTTTTGTAACTTTTGTTTAGTGTTTTCTTTTAAATAAATTATGCTTCTCTGGCGAATTCTCTCGAAGACATTAAAAAGCGCTCTTTCGGATTAATTCAAGCAAGAGTGAACCTTCCTGTGATAACAATCCATGTTCAAGTTTTTCTAAGTTTCACCCTCAGTAATTCAGTATGCATCATCTCATCAAATTAGAATCATATAAAATCCTCAAATTAGAGCCACACGGAAAAAATTAAATTGATGATTTGACAATTCAATGACTAAAACAGTGACTGCAATGTTTCAATGTAAATTTTACAACAAAAAATGCTACTTTAACCACCCCACCCCCATGGTTAAATTAGCTTACAATAGTGGTTAAAGTAGCATCTTTTTTGTTGTGAAATCTAGGTTGAAATATTGCAGTCACTTTTTTTAGCAATTGAATTGTTGAATCAGCAATTTCATTTTTTCCGTGTATTGGCAGTATGTACTTGGCTGCTGTGGGGATTATGACGATTTTTCTCTCATTCATGTAGTGGTCCACTGCACAAGGTAGAGAACCAAACATAGCGATTCATGTGCTCTCATTGAAAGGATTACACATAGAATGCCAAGAAATTCTGCACATAAATTTTGATTTGATGTTTCTTTTGACCTCATTCGCGCAAGGCCAGTAGGATAAGACATACAAAAAGAATAAAAATCCTTTCAATGCTGAAGGGGAGCGGCTTAACATCCACACCCATCATAATAGTTTCACATTTCTACATGAAGGAGGTAATGCGCATAAGAGAACCGAAAGAGTCACTTTTCAACCTCACTGTTCTCGAGATTGGCACATAGAAGGTTCAATTTTAAGGCTTGTCCAGCTCAAGAGGTCAGAAGGAACATCATATCAAATAATATCAGAAATTCATGGTGTTGTGTGCATGGTTCTTTCATGAACACTACTTGGATTGCATTTTGCAATAAGGAGCCAAGAGCATTCCAATGTTGCTAGGATTGTGCAACTCACATTCCTCGACAAAAATTCCTGAAATCATGCAAAAAATTAAATTTACGAAGATGATTTTCATCTTGAATTTATAGTTTTTTGGGAGTAAAGATAAATATTATTCAGATGATCAGGTTATATTTGAAAGGTAAAAAAAGTTGCACAATCTTAGCGACATTAGAATGCTCTTGGTTCCTTTTTGCAAAATGCAATCCACTTGTTCCTACCTCTATTCATCATTATCTCTAATTGCGATTCGAACTGGTGATCTACATCTAACATAGTACACGTAAAATAAACTTTTAAGAAATTTCAGAGATCTGAGAAGAAGAAAACTGTGAAGGAAAGGAAAAAGTGAAGACATTTTAACCAAAATTATTTTTATTTTTCGAGACCATTTTCAGACATTGGACAAACAATTTGTTCTCTAGACCAACAACTTACAAATACGAAAATAATCTTGCTTCAATTTTGCATTGTTTCGAATCCAATTTACAAAATTTACAGACAAGCTTAAAAAATTCTAGATTATACACATTAAATACACGGAACACTGCGGGCGCAATCACGCTTTACGCTCGATTGTACAACACTTAGAGGGAGCGTAGGTACAGGGATATTTACATAGGAGCACACGGCAGCATAGCCAAGTGATTTCCAGGGTTAACCGAAAAACCTGTGATTCATGGCATGTCTCAAAACAAACCGTAAACTTGAAATTGCAATCAACTGTTACATGTAATTTTAAGTAAAAAACGAATAGTTCATAATTTTTGACTATCCACAGAGATAGGAACCTTCATCATAAAGATTAAGATATAAGATTAGATAAAGAAGACAGAAAATTCTGTCTACATGGAACGACACATTAATGTGATACCAAACTTTGCACGATATAAAATTTTGAAAATCTGTTGATGCTAAAAGTGTTGATTCTAATGGGGATGAGCTCAGGATTTGATTTGATACCAAAAGCGTTTTCGGCTAACCCTGGTTAGTTATTTTAACTACAAAGATGCTCTGTACACAAGCTGTAACATTCAAATGCCTTTGAAATCTTTACAAGTAAAAATATAAATTCAAAACCTAGCTTTAAAATCTCAACGGTATTCTATTATGCAGCTAGGTTGACTTCAACAAAATATAGCTTATTGGTACTTCTGGGAACAAAAAAGATTACATCCACTTCTCTAACATCATAAGATGATGAACTCAGGACCATGATTTTCAAGTAAGGTCACAAAAAAGTCCCTCTTTATCCACATTTGTAATTTTGAGAGACTTCAGAGGATCTTAATTTGTTGGTGCACAAGCATTCTGGAAACCTGACAGTTCAAAATCTTAAAGTTGTTGGTGATGGCTGGAAATGTTACTTTGACTTAAATTGTTGCACACCAACATATCACACCAACACTCACTAATTAAATTCAATGAAAGTTTGTGAAGACAGTTATTTTCATAGTAATACCTCAACTATCCTGTCTTCATTTATTTGGCGCTCAAGTTACCTTGATGTATCCACTTGTGGTCCCCGATGTGTCAAGTGAGCATTTCATGTGGTTTCTTGTGTTTTTATGCTTATTTGATTATCCTGAGTTTTTGGTATCCAGCACATGCTTAACCACAATTAATCGGATAATTGAGGTATGACTATACTATGAAAATTGGTGCTTGTGAAACCCCTTTCTGAGAGAATTTAGTGTGCACATTGGTGGGTGTTATAAGTTTCATGCATGTTTTACACTGCTTTTGATACAAGAATCGGCTCTTACTCTTTGCACTTTGACAAGACCAGAGGAGCAAAAGATAAAGTCAAATCACTTCCTGTTGTTGCCAAACTTAGCTATTGTGGTACTTTTTTCAAAGCACAGCGCTTGTGACACGCACTTTACTCCAATTACAAGAAACTTTTTACAAAATACAAGGCTTGTATCTAATGAAAACTAGTTAGTTACATACATGAGATGAATCTGAAACTAATACAGGAGACTCAATTTTCATAAAAATAGTGCATTCAACACTCTTCCCGAAGGGGAAAAAGACTTTCTTTTTTCTTAAAATAAATTTTACTCTTCATTAGCTTTGAACTAGGTACGATTCAGTGGAATAACTTCACCTATATTTTGCACAAAACCTATTACTATTAGTTTGCCTTAATACTTAAAAGGCAATTGAGAGGAGCAAAATCATTGACCCAAAGAAAGGGATACAAACATAATAACTTGCAGAAGAGCATTTAAAGTGATAAAATCCAAAGCTGACAAATTCATGAACTCTTGTAAACTTTTTGTTCCCAGCTACAAATTTTGTTGTAATTGCACTTAAAAAATTCCCAAGCAGAGCTAACCATGATAGAGATTAAAATCGATGTTTGTCAAAGGTTTTAAAAGACAATTTGAAAGTTTGACTCTACGAGTTACTTAGGTACTCAATAAAACGCACTACAATACACACTGTACAATCACTTACAATGTTGCGACTTAAAAGTAAGAAACTTAAACAAATAATTATTTAAAATCAATGGTACTGAAAAAAAGAACTAACAAGGAAGGAAAAATCTAGGATGAATAATGCTAGAAAAAAAGGGCTGAGTAAAATATAAGTAGACTTTTCAGAAATAAGTAGTCGCGGCAGGTGAACTTTGCAAAACTTTATCATCTAATAAGAGATCGGAAGACTTTAAAAAACCATTACGAGATATTAGAAATCAAGATGGGACAATAAAATTCACCTACATGATAGAATTGCAATAAAAAATGGAGCAAGAAAAAGATTTAGCTACATTGGTAAAAGAATTACACGAGTTCCGATATGTTTTTGGATCCTTAAGATACATTTCTCCGACAGAGTTGGATTTCCAAAGCTTCAATTTATACTAAGGAATGTATAAAAGTGAGCATGGTCACTACAAAATAAAGATATTCTACGTCAGGAATGCCAAAAAACTTATTTTTGCATATGGTGCCATATTTTTTCAACAAACTTGAATGAATATGAAAAATTCTGTTCGACAGTTGCTGAATTTGATGACAAGGATTCAGGAATACATAAAGTATAGATCCATATTGAAAGAGAAGAGTACTGTTAATTATGGACAGAGAAGATCTACATACTTTGGTTTCAGGTGATTCTGAGTGATCCAGGGACTAGATCTGTCACAATGTTGCGCTGCTACATGGTCTGTATCTTTGAGTAGCAATAATTATCGTAAAGTACAAATTAATTCCAGAGACTGATATGATAAAATGACTTGCAGGCATGCAGAGCACATTGAGGTCATGAGTGCATACATTGCTATTCTGTAAAATCCTGATTTCTGAGCTTGTCTTTGCAATTATAAAGCTGGATAACAACAAGGTTTCAAAGTCTCTCATGATGTTTTTTACTGAGTAGAAATGTTGAATTTATCTCCATTACTATTTCTCAAAAATTAATACTCCTTTGATTGATTAAAAATGATGAGCTTTAAAGCTTTGCCGCATCTGCTGAATTTTAGAATAAAATGGGACGTAAAAAATATTTGCAGACACATTTCTATTTCAGTCACTTTTGGGGCTAAATAGCGACTACCAGAGGCAGGATTTTCGATTTTTCCCACTGAAAAAGGCGAGAAAAACTCAACTCTCTCATATTTGGTAAATGCTAATTCTTAAAAAAAAAAAAAGGAAAAGAAAAAAAAAAATAACAGCTACTCAAAGAGTAGCAGTGGTTGAATGTGCCTTTTCATTTACAAAACTTCGAATCAGAATTCCGTAAAACAATGGCTTACAGACTTCACTATCCATTTTGTTCATCTAACTTTAGTAATTAGTTAGACACATGTATTATGACACGAAATGAGTATTAAATCACACACTTCGAATGTTTTTGAGCTTGATTCTGCTCTAAACATTTGAGTGATATTTCAGCTTTATACTGAAGAAAAACAAAATGTCACTCATATTCCATTGCTTATTTGCAAAAATTGCTAATGTTTAAGTTGCGAGTATAGAAGAAGAAAGAAAAAAACAACAACAATAGAGAAATTTGAAACCTAGAAATAATTGTGTGGTGATGAAAGGATACAACACCGCCTTCCCTACGAAGGAATATATCGACGGTGAAAGTCGGCAATCACATAACTCGGTTTGCGACGTTGCAGACTTCCTGTCATACTTTATTTTTTAAACGGAAAACTACTCAACGGTAATTCTTTAAAACTGCCGTGATTTTTCTTCTATGTGCGAGGAAAATTCTGCAAAAACTTCAAGGAATCATGTCCATTTGTTCTCCTTTAAAAAAATAACATAGTTGCGGAGATTTTCAAACACCGCAAACGAGTTATGTGATTGCCGACTTGCACCGTCGATATCTTGATTGTGCTGTTACAGTATTCTTTTCTGACATTTTATTTTTTCATGGGATAGTCATCAATCATCACATGAATTTGCCTGGAATTGTTGGTAATTTTTCTTTTCACGTGTTGAGAAAAGACACAAATTTTCAGAAAAATTTGTGCGATGGTTCTCTCATGGAAGAATAAAATGCTTGTATGAATACTAAACAGCACAGACAAGATACGTTCCTTCGTTCCTGCGACAACAATAAGGGCCTACTAAGTTATTATGAGAAGAAAAAAAGAGGCAGAAATATCTTCATCAATTAAAGCTACTATTGGTCAAAAACACAAGAGGTCATCGCGATTGATATACTTATTTGACACAAAATAAAATCTTTCATTGAGAATCTTTGATCGTAAGTCAATTAGATATTCACAGTCCATCACATGTCAGTTTGATACTAATTAATAATTTAAAGGTGAATCCCTTATATTCATAATTCGTTAAAGCAATTTTAGACTTCAAGGGTCTCTAAGTATTTTTTAAAATTTAAGAACCTTCGATGAAACTAATGGAACAGTATACAATTTTTTAAGTGAAAAAAGTACACAGAAAATCAAATAAAATTAAAAGGCCAAGCGGCAAAAATGGAACAAAAATAGAAGTAAAACTTAAGTAGAAAATAAAGGAAGTCTGAAGAGGACGTACAAAAAATAAGAGAGTGGTTCAAGGAATGAGTATAAATGCTTTAAAATTATAAAACACAGAGAAGAACATTGAATTCTGATAAATGCTGCAAGCCAGATGCAAGACATAGCTGTTCAACTGTTTTCAAAGATTTAGAATTCAATGAGAAAATTCTTCTCCCATGATTAAATATAAATAAGAAAGACATGAATCTTAACTTCAGGGAATATAGAACTATCCGTCAAAATTTGATCCTTTTACAGAAGAGAGAGCCCGGCTCATTGCTTGAAATTTTTACACAGCATTTTTCAACAAGGAAAAGAAAATTAAGAGGGTTTTTCAGGGGTGATGTTGAATTATTTTCAAATTAAAGAATAAAGTACTACCAGAAATTCGAAACCTAGCAAAGCATAATTTTCAGTTTCAAAATCATCTTGTTGGGTGCTTTTGAGTCCAGTTTTCATCTCTTGATATTAAGCAAATTTTATTTAAGGTTCCGAACCTCTCAAGAAAGTTCTGCCCAATTCAACCTACACTGTTGCCGACAGATATGACCATTCAGACCCATTGGTTTTCCATGGATTGAACCTTTTTCAGAACCACTTTGTGAGGCAGTACCAACATTACGCACCAACGTTGTAATTCGTCAGTTCCCGAACCGGAAGTTTCAAACTCAAATAAAATTCGCTTATTTTCGCTGATGATATGACATGAATTCTATACTTGATTTAATCATGAGAATGACAACACGGCATTATGCTCTGAGGCCGAGAAAAGGAGGCTTCAGATGCAAAAATGATGTAAAATGACAGGCATTCAATTTCAAGTACATTGCACATGTATCATTTTGACAACTGAGCTTTCAACAGGATCTCACAGTTGTGATAATGTGGAAAGGAAAAAGGTAAAAAATAGAAAAAATGAACATAGTTAAAACACGCGCACACACAAACGCACACACTATGATGGCAGTAATTGCAGATTTCCCCAGTTGTGGAAAACATAATCTCAAATTGAATAACCTAACAATTTTCCTATCAAATGTACTTGTTGTAGCTCTAATAAATTATATCACACCTGTAACAAAAAAAAAAATAATATGATAGATGAGAATGGCAGATAAGAGATAGATACTGGAAAAGATAAGACCAGATCGAAGATCGAACTATGAGGAGCGCTCAATACATCTTTGCAGTTTGCATCCTCTGTGCCTTTTCCACAGAAATGGACCACTAGACTAGGTACGAATTTCAGCATTCTGATACATGTTTCTGAACCAAAATTTCACGTAAAATGCGATGCGCATAGCAAAAGTTACCGAAACCAACTCCTTACGAAGATATTTAATGATTCATAATGCGTGAATTCAAACCGCCCGCTCATGAAAACTCAATGCTCTACGTGATTCACATCGCGCGCTAAACATTCATCATGATAGTCTCTGCAATATAAAAATCTGGAAACCTCAATCTTGACGGTTTGGCTCAGCTATAGCAAATTTCTTGTGGTTTGAACAACATGTAATGGGAAATGAACATTGCTCGATGGAGAGGCTTGCTGAAACCGTTGTAGCGCGCGATTTGACTCGAGTAGAGCTGAGTTTCTTGTGAGCGGGCAGTTCAAATTCCTTGTAACCAATGTGAAATAAAAACGTTGAAATCTTCGTTAGGAGTTAGTTTCAGTAATATTCGTTGCGCTAATCGTGTTCTACATGAAATTCTGGTTAAGAAACATGTATCAGATTGCTTAAATTCATACCTTGTCTAGTGGTCCATTGTTCAATTTTCAAAAATCAAAGATATTTGGGAAACTGATGATATCCCTGACATTTCAATGTAAATTACAATTCGTTTCATGCACTTGCGCTTGAATGCAGAGTGTTTACATCTTCTTTGGGCGTATAATCTCTTGCCGAGGTTGCGCACTTTTTTTTGGCGTTTGAAATGCAAGTTCTCTCATTGGAAAACAGATTCATAAGTATAGAACTTGGATTCAGCCATAATTTGATAAGATGAGACATTCCTTTCACTATTTGATAGAGTTTTCTCCCATCCTAACCAGATTTAATGGAGGGAATCAAGCACTACAATGCTGAAAGTATTGGATTTCGAGGTATTGAAGAATTTTGCTCAGCAGACTGAGACAGCTTCAAAACAGTGCTAGCTCACTACTCTCAGCCAGGACATTCCTCAAAGCTGAGTTTTCATAAAAGGTGAAAGTACTCGGTTTGACTCGACTCAAAATCAGAGTACTTCCACACTTACCTATTGCAATGGCAATCTTAGGACTGAGAAAATGACACTTACAAATCAGACCTTATGCTGTCGCATGTTGAAAGCATTCCGATCACTACTATATGCACCAGCGTACAATTCTGGTCTACTATTTACAGGAGGCGCCGTTGCTGAAAAACAAGAAAGAGCACATTAAAATTTAGTAAAGTGAAACGAAACAGAGGAATAAAATTATGATATGATTTATGTCTTGCAAAGGGTCAATTGTGCTATCCACAAAGTAAGTTAAGATTTACCCTTGAGCATTGATTTGCGATGATAAATACTGTCTGTCCGAATGCAAAGTTTCAACATCCCATATTATTGGAAATATCGCCCATCTAAAAACTTGGCTTATGATGTCATTCACTGCGGTTGTGCATACCATGGTTTTTTCCACCTTTGTTTTATCCATGTTTTATACCGCATAGCAAGTGGAATAAGTGTATATTGATGAATCCAAGGTAGAAGAAACCATGGTATATCAATGCAACAATCAGAGTTGACAAGCTGTGGTTAAGAAAACGATGGTTGCAGAAATCTATCAAAATTTAAGAATGACAAAGATTTGTTATATTCCGCATTGGCAACATAGAGAAAGGTACAGGGAGGGTCCTAATCCCCCATCAGGTCAGTTTTATGAGGTCTTTTAATTTATGTCCATAGCATAAACGATGCGCCACCATGTGTGTTGTGTGGAAAGATGCCATATGACACGTTTGATTAAATTTTATGCATTTCGATGATAAACAAAAATCATCCTGAAATCGACTAAAAAGGTTGAATTAAGCTACCCAAAAATACCCGGAACAGATTTCCTTCTTGCACAGCCTATGCGGTTTATCATAAACAAAACTTTAAATGCGTTTCTTTTGAATCACCTTTTAGAATTACAGTCTCTCGTTCTTAAATTACAATCTGTTTGCAACATAGAAGTCTTCCTTTTCTTTTGAAGGATGACTGTATCTATTATCAAACAACAACTTTTTTTTTACTTTGTTTCACCCTTCCCGAAGTATTCCCTGGGAATTTTTGTGCAAAGATAAGTGAAAAATAAATGAAAAGTGGAGATTCGTAACGTTGCAATCGGAGACACACATTCATGAACTTGAGCCTTTAATATGGAATTGAGTAGTCTCAGGCCAGAACATACCTTTGGGTGCGTAGTGATGTAAGCGGCTTTCACCGTGGCTGTGTCTACTACTTTGAGCACCAGATCGATGCCCGCCACTGCTTCCACCGTGCCTGTGTGCGTGATGGAAGTGTGGTCGATGCTGCAAAAAAAAGGATCTCCATGAAATTCTTCGCTTTTTAAAATATTTTATGCAGAGACAAAAAACTTGAAATTTGTTTTCAAAATGAACTACAACACACAGATGATGAACTTAAACACACTCTACCTCAACTTTTTCTGACTTGACAAGGAAGCAAACACTGAGCTGACATATTTTGCCTCAACATTGATCTGGCCAAAGAGTCTGTTGCACTGGTCACAAAATCGTGTTTTGATGCTTTGTTCTAGTAAAGTAGCCAAAAATGATACGATCTGTTCAAATAGTAACTCTCTACGTTCAATATTAACCAAGATATCGTGCTTTGAAAAATTCTTTCTATGACGTCATCTACCTCGGTGGTGACACCCTTGGTTTCTTCCAACCTGCATTCATCCGAGTTTCACGTTGAGTAACTGTTGAAAATGTGTGTCTCGTTGAAAGATGAAAGCAAAATGGAAGAAACCGAGGGTGTTACTACCACAGTAGATGACGGCAGAAACCAAATTTTTCAAAATGTGATAGCTCACTCAACATTGAGCGCAGAAAGTTGCTATTTGGACAGATTCCATTATTTTTAGCTAATCTACAAGAATCAAGCATCAAAACACGATTCTGTGACCAGTGCAACTGACCGATTCATGGAGAATCAATAAAATAAACCAGTTTTAAATCACCCTAGTAGCACAGATAGCAATAAATAGCAGTTACATAGTAAAAATATTGCAATTCAACTGAGTGTTGTGTATGTTGCCTAGCTCCTATTTGAAGGGGCCCCATTTATTGAAACTTATTGCAATAAGATTTAAATAAGTTGTTATTTTTCATTGCATTGCATATTGCCTACCTTTTTGACGTATGGAGCTCATTTTGTTGATGATTTAAAATCGGCATAAACCGAATAAATCATATAAAAATATTGAAAGGGGTGGGTGCAAAATCGACAAAATTTCCCCCCTCATGGATGTTGACCAAATTTTAGTATGTCATTTTTCACTATGGGATACGCCTTTTCCCAAAATTTCACGGCCTGAAACGAATTTCTCTCCGCGTAGCAGCGTTGCCAAGTTGAAAACCGTCGAGTTCCATATCTTTTGAACGAAAAGAGATATTGAGATGCGGTTTGCGCTAAAATTCTCCAAAAATTGCGTTCTTTCGATATATGTACTCAATTTGATCGTTTAGGTAATTCAAGATTGCAATGATGCCATTTTTCACACTTTCTTAAGGGTCAATTTTTTTTCAACCCTAGTACATCATCAAATGCCGGATTCTCGATTCGAAAAAAAAACTGTTCATTGTATTATTCGTACTTTTCCATTTCTTTTGATATATTATAGCTCCCAGGGAAACGATTAGTAACGGAGATATGAGCAATCTAAGTTTACGCTCCGCGCGCGCCGACCGGAATCCGGGCGCCGCTCGCCGCTCTGAGTCGTCTGCACACTCCCTCTCTTAAGCTTCACGAGGTCATTCCTATGTATTTTTTTGCGTACTTTCCATTTCTGGCCTTTGAAAAGGGCTCCGATGAATTTTTAGGGGCCTCGCGGTCCATTGTTGCCATTTTTTGCTCGTATTTAGGGTTTTTTCCCTATTTTACTCACAATTCTACTGAAAAACTTAATTTAAACGGAAAACTGTGTGCGTTGAGGGAAAGAACGTAAAGAAGAAATAAAAATTCATGTAAAAATTTTTCCTTCGTTGCCAAATTTGCGAGAAAAATCGTACTAAAGAGCCAAATATTTGAGAAATTGGATAAATCCCCACGCCATGGTTTATGAAAGTGGGGCATAGCTTTCATATTGACGTACTTACGTAACAGATCTTACCTATCTATACAACATATTAAAAAAGCATAGTTGTATTTGGATTCCCACGATCTGAAAATTGTCCGGGATGTCACCTTTTGCGGTCTTTTCTTATGTGTAAGGTAGATCCTTTGAATGTTTTTCGACCTTAAGTCATCCTCCGTAGGGGTGTATCGTATGTATTTTTGCTGTAATTTTCATTTTTGAAAAGAACGTAAAAAAGTACATTATTAACGTTCGTAAGGACTTATTATTACGTTGCCAAATTTTCAAGAAAAATCGTCCTAAAGTGCCAAAATTGGATTAATTATGACAAAGATGTCGCTAGGAAAGTGAATAATGACTTCGACTTAATTTTATAATTATAATTTTAAGTATGACTTAATGCTACGGGCCACTTCCCCAAGATGAGAGGCAGAGAGGCTGCATGAGAAGAGAAGCCCACAATTGAGGAGCATTCCGGAAAAAGGGCACATACGCGTATGTGCTCTCTATCGGAGGTGACAGAAATGGATTCCTTGCATCCTAATGTACCAATGCCCCGAGTTTCAGCTTAATTGATCAATTTTTGGAGCTACGAGACCACGTTTTTTGAGGCTAAGAATAAGTCAGGGGTCACAGACGTATTTCATCTATTTGCTTCTGGGTACTTTCGCCGCGACGTTTAGGAGATAGTGCGCGGGCAGGCAGGGAGGTGTTGGGTACTGATAAGGATCCCTCACTACAGATGCATCGCACTGATTCTGCTAATCAATGCAATAGCATCGGGTTGCAGGGATTGTAGGGATTCTCTACGCGTTGCACCAGTCACACGTGAATTTTTTTAATTATTAATGATTTATTTTTTATGGTCTCGTGTGAGATTGAATTTTTCGATTTTTTCGCGTGTTTCGCAGTCTTTTTCATTATGAATGATCGAAGATGATCCACCTGCGCGTTCTCAATCGAAATTATTATTTATTAGTCAATCGGAATTATTTACTCTTGTTTAGAAACTCCGTTGAAGTCTCGAAAATTCAGCTTCAAAAGCCAAACCCTATGACCACTGGTCCATTTCCAGGAAAAGGGCACATAACGAATAATTTTAAAAAATTCTTCCCACAACACTGGAAGAAGTGTAAGTTTTACCAATGACCGTTATTTATTCTGGAGTGTATGAACGTTGATATGAGTGCCCCAGTTCCGATGTATGTCATCATCAGTGGCCAGAAAGTAAGAATGAAAACTTCAAATGCGTTTTTCTCACAACACGTTTTTTCGGTATGTGCCCTTTTTCCGGAAAAGCTCTTCAATTCTGCATGAAAGTCATTATTCATTTCCTAAAACCTTCTACGTTCTACGACATATGGTTATGATACACCCCTACGGAGGATGACTTAAGGTCGAAAAACATTCAAAGGATCTACCTTACACATAAGAAAAGACCGCAAAAGGTGACATCCCGGACAATTTTCAGATCGTGGGAATCCAAATACAACTATGCTTTTTTAATATGTTGTATAGATAGGTAAGATCTGTTACGTAAGTACGTCAATATGAAAGCTATGCCCCACTTTCATAAACCATGGCGTGGGGATTTATCCAATTTCTCAAATATTTGGCTCTTTAGTACGATTTTTCTCGCAAATTTGGCAACGAAGGAAAAATTTTTACATGAATTTTTATTTCTTCTTTACGTTCTTTCCCTCAACGCACACAGTTTTCCGTTTAAATTAAGTTTTTCAGTAGAATTGTGAGTAAAATAGGGAAAAAACCCTAAATACGAGCAAAAAATGGCAACAATGGACCGCGAGGCCCCTAAAAATTCATCGGAGCCCTTTTCAAAGGCCAGAAATGGAAAGTACGCAAAAAAATACATAGGAATGACCTCGTGAAGCTTAAGAGAGGGAGTGTGCAGACGACTCAGAGCGGCGAGCGGCGCCCGGATTCCGGTCGGCGCGCGCGGAGCGTAAACTTAGATTGCTCATATCTCCGTTACTAATCGTTTCCCTGGGAGCTATAATATATCAAAAGAAATGGAAAAGTACGAATAATACAATGAACAGTTTTTTTTTCGAATCGAGAATCCGGCATTTGATGATGTACTAGGGTTGAAAAAAAATTGACCCTTAAGAAAGTGTGAAAAATGGCATCATTGCAATCTTGAATTACCTAAACGATCAAATTGAGTACATATATCGAAAGAACGCAATTTTTGGAGAATTTTAGCGCAAACCGCATCTCAATATCTCTTTTCGTTCAAAAGATATGGAACTCGACGGTTTTCAACTTGGCAACGCTGCTACGCGGAGAGAAATTCGTTTCAGGCCGTGAAATTTTGGGAAAAGGCGTATCCCATAGTGAGAAATGACATACTGAAATTTGGTCAACATCCATGAGGGGGGAAATTTTGTCGATTTTGCACTCACCCCTTTGATGGTAACAAAAATTACAATGGTATTGAAATCAACTTGCAATTTAATTTCAATATTTTCGTTGCACTGTGCTACTTGGGCACTGCTAACAGCAAACGCTTTTCATAGCTCTTCCCATGTTTGTATTTATAAATCTTCAATTTGATGACGACTTTCCTAATTTTTCTTAAATATTAGAATGAAATCTTGAAGGATCAGCAACCCTCATTGTTTTTTCATTGAAAACGGTTTTCATAAGTCGGTGAAAAAAACTAATCTATCAAAAACTTTAAGTTGAAGTAATTGTTACATTTTATAAATCAATAACCATATTTGCACAACTTTGCCAATCAATCAATCACAAAACATCAACACGTATTGTCATTGGCTTTCAGCGCTCTGGCGGCGGCAGCTTTCAAAAATAATGATCAAAAATTCAATTTTCAGGTTGTGTTCACATTGATGACTTACATGTAGTGCAGAGCACATGTTAATCATCGATGTGATTTGAGGATGTTCATCAATTGACGTTTGGGCGTCTCAATCTGATTTATCAATGCAAGAACAATCGGCCTGCAGGTCTGACAGTGCCAATGGGCCTGTTGCAAACTTTTGCTATATCAAAACTAAGATTTGTTTCTTATAGATAATGCCTCAAAAATCACGATGAGCGCATTGGCAAAGTCTGAAATGCACTCATAACTTCACAATCTGCGTAAGAAATTTGCGGTTTTTTGAGCTTCCCGCTTCAAAAACGATACTACGGCACAGGTGAACATTTTGTTAGAGGAGGCGTTCCATCGTCGGCAATATTCATCATGGCCGACGCCAATTCGCCAAAACACGTATGATGAGACGAGATAACACCTGAACAGCATTAGACCAGATAAAAATCGGCGTGTTTACGTTCATATTTTCCTCGCCTGCCTTGATTGACCCTGAACTCACCTCGAATTACGCGCGGAACTGCGGAAGCGTTGGCCATGATGAACATAGCCGACGATGGAACGACTCCTATAACAAAATGTTCACCTGTGCCGTAGTATTGTTTTTGAAGCGGGAAGCTCAAAAAAACGCAAATTTCTTACGCAGATTGTGAAGTTATGAGTGCATTTCAGACTTTGCCGATGCGCCCATCGTGATTTTTGAGGCATCATCTGTAGGAAACAACTCTTATATTTGCTCTAGCAAAAGTTTGCAACAGGCCTATTCATGCACAAGACAACTATTGAAAATTTCAGAAACTAACAATTACGCAACGTATAAAAATTGATTAAAAAAGCTGTTACAGGAAGAGGATTTATAAGACTTGCTGTGAAAAGGAGGCTGAAAGAGTAACTCACCATCCTCCGAAGCGTTGAGATCGGTCTTCGGAGAGTTTCACTGAACCGCCTTGCAGGAGGTTTCTTTGGATTTGAAGAGGGCGTGTGGACTGCGCAGCATTTGATGAAAATACCCATCACAATCACAAACGCAATACTCATAAGTAAACATGCCCACCAGTTCTCCTACAACAGGAAACCGATACATTAAAACATTTATCTGTGTAAAGCGGTAATGGCAGCATCCAAATAAGTGCTTGATCTGCGTACCCGTTCATTTGATAAAGATTTAAAAAGAAGTTTTTAACACCCCAAATTTAAGGAGTAATTTTAAGCTTTATTTCAAACGAGTGAGCATACAAGACTAAAATTGAAAGAAGATAAATGAATCCGATTACTTGTCGCTTTTTCTTCAAAGAAGTGTCATTTTCTGATGAATTTTAGAAAATAATAATACTCAATTCCTCCAAAGCTATTCCAAATGTTTTCTGCGGCATACTTGTGTGGAATTTTTTCCTTCGTCGGTTCTCTCAAAACTACACTGTAACTTATATGCAGACATCTATGATGGTTAGTATTAGGACTAAAATAGGTCCTAAATGAAAGAAAATACTAGGAAAATTTATGATAGAAAACAGATACTTACAGTGACCCAAGAGCGAACTATATTAAGAGTTTCTCTATTTAATAACATATTTTTCAGTCTTGCTAGAGGGCCCTCTGCGTCAACAGCACGGCATTTATAAAATACATCACAGTAACCCTGGAAGCAAACAAAAGCGACAGTATCAAATCACTGTTCGGGAGTTATGATTTAGTTCGTGCAAACGTTCAGTATCGTTGCTTATTCGTGTGTTGAAATCACAAATTTCTGTATACATACATACATAAGAGTCTCTTTCATAGCGCTCTCTGGCGCTCTGCAAAGCTTAACCACTACAAACCTTGGTCCTCCCACAGCCTGTCAAGGAGTTGGCACTCCCTCATTTCATTTAAAACCCCTTGTCGCCACCCTTTCACTGGGCGTCCCCTTTATCTTCTCCAAGGAGGAACCCAACTGAGCATCTTTTTGGAAGCCTCTCTTCCGTCATCCTATTAACACGACCGTATCAGACAAGCTGTTTAGTCACGCTTAAATGTCGAACACAATGTCATTTTCAACTCCCATGATTTGACGCACTCTATCATTCACCGATCTCTCCTAGAAATTCCTGTCGACCTATTCCAGAAATCCATCTCCGTTGCACGTAGCATATCCTGTGTCTGTTTCTTCAGCTGCCAGACTTGACATCCATACGTTAATATACTTGAAATAATAATTAGTTAATTTCAATATAACATTCAGTATAAATCCAACCGTTGCAAAAGATTATTAAGATTAAGTTCAAATGAAATTTTAGGAATTCTTTAAATAAACGAAAATGAAAGATGGAGAGTAGAACACAAATCTAAATATATGTTACCGTGAAAGTACATAATAATCCGTTATTCTATACATTAACTAGTTAATTAATCGCAGGTTTCCTTGTTACATGACAAACTTAAATTCATACCATTAAATGATTTCACTGATCGGTCTTCATTAATTTACAGAATAACCACTTGTTCTATGCAATAACTAGTTGAGGTATGAAGTACAAATGTCATTTCATACTTTACTTAAACCGCCCGTTATTCTATACATCCACTGAATTGCGCATTTTAACAGTAACATATACATTCATTGTAAATATAGGTGAGCAAGCACTAGAAATTCGGGATTCGGCTGCAGGGATGCAGCATGGAAGATTCTAACGGGCTAGCCCTATTGACTGCTGACTATACTACTACCAAATCGCTGCTTTCATCATGGTGGCGAAAATGAAGTGACTGAAATGAGATATTGCTAGGCTCCATGCAACGATGTTACGTTAGTTTATTAATAACCCATGGAAAATCCAATTTTCTGAGAACATCATTCTTACCATTCTTGTACGATAGCGAATAGGACAGAGGCAAACCTGCCATAGCAGTAAAGAGGTAGAGCTTCCATGAACACAATTGGAGAAAATGTTTACCTGAAAATTATCACACGGAGATCCAGGTCGGAGACTGATTCCGCCTGGTGGTAAACCTACAGCTGCAGCAAACTCGGAGGTTGACCGGCAAGTGTCCGGATTGGTCCCGTTCATGCAGGCTAGCTCACACAGTTTGCGTTTGTCGATGTTGGGGATGATATGAGACGTCAAGAAACACTCATGCAGTCCCCACTCAAGACATATTGACCCGGTGCACTCACCGTTGATGCACAGCTACAAAAATGAAAAAGCTCATTAAAAAAACTCGTCAGAAGGTCAGTTAATTTTTACAAAAAGAAAATGTAAATCAATGGAAATTGACAATTTTGAGGAAGATCTGCAGTCTTTAGCTTATTTATTTTTTAAAATTCGATCAATGAATTGAAATGGGACAGCAATTCTAGGAAAATTAAGTGTCTTTTTTTGAAATGTTCCACAGCTTCCTTGGCAAAAATTTTGATTTCCACAAGTTTGGTACTTGCCATCTAGGGATAGGAGCCCAAGGATAGAATTTAGCTCAGCTGCTTCAAACTTTGACTTAGGGCAGTCGAAAAACATCTAACTCACCGATAATATATGATCAGTCAATAATAAGAGGATAGAGATCAATGACCTTAAAATTTAGGATTTGACAAAGGACCCTACAACAAAACGGCCAAATCGGCCTAAACACGGAATCGTACGATTTTCTCAGGAATGATAGAGGGTCTTCCCAGACACTCAAAACTGGTCATATTTTTTGCCNTGAATGTGATGGGCACTTGTTGATTTATTCTCAAATTACTTAGAGTTACACCCTTAATTTAAAATCTTTACTTTCTTCAATTACTTTAATATCTTTAGGTTTTCTAACAGAGAGTCTTCTTCAAGGATTAAAAAAAAAAAAAAAAAAAAAAAAAAGCCCCAGTTGAAAATGACACTCAAATTCTCCATCTAAAAACATCTCTTTGCTTTAATCAAATTATTATCTAATGTTTCACGATCACCTGCCTGATCGCAGCATTCATAATCAAAGCATATTTTCACTCTTAAACCTCAAAGCTGCAACTAATACCGTGCTTACCTGAGTGCCTTCGTTGCAGCGAGTTTTGTTAGCTTTCGGGGGTGGTGGTGGACACTCCGGAGAACGACCAGAGCACGTTGAGCTCCAGCTGCAATCCGATTCTGACTTGCATTGCACGCTGTGCGATATAGGAATAAACTTGCAAGTATTACTGTAACAACATGGTCCTTGTGAGGGACTACACTCTGTGTTAATCCGTCGGCCACACCTACATAACATCAAACGCAAAAAACTTAGTATCTGTGAAAACAAGATCTAAGGATTAAGGCATCGCAAGACATGATTTCTCATCAAAAGTCAGTGTTATATACATTAGACATTTCGAAAATTTCCAAAATGAATATGTAGAAAAGACATTAGCTTTCACTCAGTATAAAATTGGTAAATTCAAACTGTTCTAACTGGATTCATATAAATCTATCACTGATATATAATAAATGATACTGGAAAGAAATGAAATACATAATTGATAAACTGAATCATAAGTTGATTTTATTAAAATCTGTTAAATTTGAAAACTGATTATTTATTTAAATTATACATATTTGTATTAAAATGCCATTGTAATTAATTAATTTTAACTAATATTGGATAACCCATTCAAATGAATCTTATCCTAAGAATTTTCCTTGATTAAAGTCTCATCTCATTGTTAATTTTATTCTAAGTCGTTAAATCCTCTTATCTGCTTCTTGTTGTTCCTACTTACTGTTTTTTCTGTTTTCTCTTTTTCGTTTTTACCTTGTTAACCTTGTAATTGGGCTATCGCCTAATGATTTTTATAAATAAACAAAAATTCTATTTTGGAAGGATTCTCACCCCTTGGCGGTAGTATTTTCTCTATCGTGTTCATTCAATATTCTTGGATAGCAGCACCTATCATTGCACTCATTGTAATCATAGCCGCAATCGCATTCCTCTCCGGCTTCGACAATTTTGTTCCCACAGAAAGCACCCTCGGACGCTGTGAACAAGAGCAACACAATCAGACTAACTTGATGACAAATTGGAATCAGTCACACAAAATTCATTTACAAAGAAAGGAATAGATTCTAAGAGTTAGATTCCTTTCTCTGAATTGTGGAAGAATTTTGCAGGACAAGACAATGTATTCACACAGGGAATCTATTTGCAGCAGAGCAAAATTTACTAATGACTTCAGCAGAAAAATTCTTTTGGCGTGGCTAAGAGCTCACAAGATGAAATTTCAATGAAAGAGAAGTTGCACGACACTCGCAATAAAGAGGTGTTTCTTTCATGTTGGCAACATTACGTTTTTTCTTTTAAATTCTGGTGATATGCTTCATACTTATTGAGGCAGACTGCCTAACCTTGGGTGAATTATTCTTAATATAACAGGCTGAAATGGAAGAAAAACAATTTTAAAGTGAGAATTGCAATTTCTAATGAGTCGTCCCTCGTTCAAAGTGCTATGAGATACATACCCTGTTACTGATGAATAAAAACAAATTGATCTATGTCCACAACAGTCCAAATAATAGTTAATTTCAATTGGAACAGTTGGACTTTTGGATTGAATATTTACCACAAATTTCAGGTATGTTATTTACAATTTTATTTACTTGCGTTGTCATATTCTTTGAGTAATGTAAAAAAAAGATCAGTGCTGCTTTTTATTTCTTGAGAAAACTTATATGTTCTAAGACAAGAAACTTAGAATCGAGTTACAGTAAGTTTGTTGTTTGCTTGGGACAAAAACTGAAACATGTAAATAGGAATTCACAATTTACCTTTGAAGCAGTTTCTTTTCTTCTTATCCTCAATTGCATCTAGAACACTACTAATATTCCCAATACTACAAGATGAAAATTTACTATTATTAGGACGGTCACCACTTGTTGCTGAGGCAAACATGATATAATTGCCATATAGACCTCCAGGCCGACAGTCGAGAGGATAGTCATGAGGTGACCCAAAATTATGACCTGCAAAACATAATTTCAAGAAAGTGAAAATCGGCAGCATTTAATGAAATAAAAAGTTAAAGTAAAAAAATTGAAATGAATCAGAGGTAGCAATAATACATGTAAAAGTGAGGGAAATAATAGTAAATAATATTATATAAATACTGTAAATAAACATTCTGTTTTATAATTAGCGGTGTTAATTAATAAAGTTACACTGGCATACCTTTGCACTCATTTAGGCATTTTGCTAAATTTAACATTTTAATTCAATGGTAATCTTCATGAGCTTTTAGTCATAACTGAACTTCAAATTTCCAATTAAAACAAATTCAACTTTAACTTTGTTCAGTGTTTTGGATTGAAAAGGAGAATGAAGTAATAATTCTGGAAATCTTTTGTACTTCAAATAAAATAGATGCAAGTACCTATGTATACTAACCTATTTCATGCGCTAATGTGAGCTGNATCTTGGGCTTGTTTTAAAGCTTAAACGCTCTACTTTTATTTAAAATTGTTTTTGTTTTGATCCGTGCGAACCGAACAACCGAAAATCTCAAAAAACGAAAATTTACGAAAGGGGGACCTTGTAAAATGCCCCAAAAGTGGGTCAAATTTTAAAATTTAATTAATTTTATACATATATTCTGAAAGTTCTCATTTTTCTGGAAATTTTGACACCAAGATCATCTTTCTACGACAAACCGTTGAGAAGTTATGCTAATTTAAAGGTTTTGACTTTGACCCCCTCTCCCCCCTTTTCCCTGGGGGTTAGGCAAAAAATATGACCAGTTTTGAGTGTCTGGGAAGACCTTCTATCATTCCTGAGAAAATCGTACGATTCCGTGTTTAGGCCGATTTGGCCGTTTTGTTGTAGGGTCCTTTATTCTTTAAGTTCTCCATTAACGTCAGGTGTCAAAAGTACTTCTCAACTTATGACTGACTTTATAACCACAAAAAACTTCAAAATTGTCATGATAACCTGGAAAGGCAAAAAGCCTTAAATCTTGGATTTTCACATCTATTTTTGAATGGTGAATGTGATAGGCACTTGTTGATTTATTCTCAAATTACTTAGAGTAACACCCTTAATTTAAAATCTTTACTTTCTTCAATTACTTTAATATCTTTAGGTTTTCTAACAGAGAGTCTTCTTCAAGGATTTACAAAAAAAAAAAAAAAAAAAAAAAGCCCCAGTTGAAAATGACACTCAAATTCTCCATCTAAAAACATCTCTTTCCTTTAATCAAATTATTATCTAATGTTTCACGATCACCTGCCTGATTGCAGCATTCATAATCAAAGCATATTTTCACTCTTAAACCTTAAAGCTGCAACTAATACCGTGCTTACCTGAGTGCCTTCGTTGCAGCGAGTTTTGTTAGCTTTCGGGGGTGGTGGCGGACACTCCGGAGAACGACCAGAGCACGTTGAGCTCCAGCTGCAATCCGATTCTGACTTGCATTGCACGCTGTGCGATATAGGAATAAACTTGCAAGTATTACTGTAACAACACGGTCCTTGCGAGGGACTACACTCTGTGTTAATCCGTCGGCCACACCTACATAACATCAAACGCAAAAGACTTAGTGTTTGTGAAAACAAGATCTTCAGATATTGTAAGGATTAAGGCATCGCAAGACATGATTTCTCATCAAAAGTCAGTGTTATATACATTAGACATTTTGAAAATTTCCAAAATGAATATGTAGAAAAGACATTAGCTTTCACTGTGTATAGATTGGTAAACTCAAACTGTTCTAACTGGATTCATTTAAATCTAACACTGATATAATAAATAATACTGGAAAGAAATGAAATACATAGTTGATAAACTGAATCATAAGTTGATTTTATTAAAATCTATTAAATTTGAAAACTGATCATTTATTTAAATTATACATATTTGTATTAAAATGTAATTGTATAATAGATTAATTTTACATATTATTGAATAACCCATTCAAATGAATTTTATCCTGAGTATTTCCCTTGATTAAAAGCTCTTCTCATCGTTAATTCTATTCAATTTCATTAAATCCTCTTATCTCCTTCTTGTTGTTGCTATCTACTGCTTCTTCCGTTTTCTCTTTTTTGTTTTTACCTTGTTTACCTTGTAATTGGGCTATGGCCTATTGATTTTTGAAAATAAACAAAAATTCTATTTTACAAGGATACTTACCCCTTTGCAGTAGTATTTTCTCTATCGTGTTCATTCAATATTCTTGGATAGCAGCACCTATCATTGCACTCATTGTAATCATAGCCGCAATCGCATTCCTCTCCGGCTTCAACAATTTTATTCCCACAGAAAGCACCCTCAGACGCTGTAAACAAAAGCAATACAATAAGACTAACGTGATGACAAGTTGGAATCAGTCACACAAAATTCATTTACAAAGAAAGGAATACATTCTAAGAGTTAGATTCTTTTCTCTGAATTGTGGAAGAATGTTGCAGGACAAGACAATGTATTCACACAGGGGATCTATTTGCAGCAGAGCAAAATTTACTGATGACTTCAGCAGAAAAATTCTTTTGGCGTGGCTAAGAGCTCACAAGATGAAATTTCAATGCAAGAGAAGTTGCATAACACTCGCAATAAAGAGGTGTTTCTTTAATGTTGGCAACATTACATTTTTTTCTTTTAAATTCTAGTGGAATGCTTGATATTTATTGAGGCAGACTGCCTAACCTCGGGTGAATTATTCGGAGGGTATGGATTCGATCAACATGAATCAATCAAAAAATGAAAACGTGAATCGATCCACACCGATTCGATCGACAAATTGTTAAAAAACCGGTGTCCATTCGATCGACATGAATCGATAGAAAAATTAAAACGTGATTTGATCGACGTGAATTGATCAACTCACGGGTTTGTCGATCGATTTACTGCTTTTGTCGATTGCATCTCAGGTTTTTCGATCGATTCACGGGTTTGTTGATCCATTCACGGCTTTTGTCGATCCATTCACGGGTTTGTCGTATGATTCACGGCTTTTTTCGATCCATTCACGGCTTTTGTCGATCTATTCACGGGTTTGTCGATCGACTCACAGGTTTGTCGATCGACTCATGACTTCTGTCGATCCATTCACCGCTTTTGTCGATCGATTCACGGTTGTCAATCGAATCAGTGTCGATCGAATCGGAGTCGATCGAATCAGTGTCGATCGAATTGGTGTCAATCGAATTGGTGTCGATCGATTCACGTCGATCGAATCGGTGTCAAACGATTCACATCAAAGATTCACGTTGATCGATTCACGTTTTTATTTTCTGATCCGCTCATGTTGGTCGAATCGACACGGGTGTTTTTAAATTAACTGTCGATTGATTCATGTTGATTGCTTCACGTTTTCATTTTTCGATCGATTCATGTCGATCGAATCGACACCGTTTTTTTAATAATTTGTCAATCGAATCGGTGTCGATCAATTCATGTTTGCATTTTTTGATCGATACATGTCGATCGAATCCATACCCTCCAATTATTCTTATTAAGACAGACTAAAATGGAAGAAAAACAGTTTTAAAGTGAGAATTGCAATTTCTAATGAGTCGTCACTCGTTCCAAGTGCTATGAGATACATACCACGTTACTGATGAATAAAAACAAATTGATCTATGTCCGCAACAGCCCAAATAATAGTTAATTTCAATTGGAACAGTTGGACTTTTGGCTTGAATATTTACGGCAAATTTCAGGTATGTTAGTTACATTTTTGTTTACTTGCGTTGTCATATTCTTTGAGTAATTTAAAAAAAGATCAGTGTTGCCTTTTATTTCTTGTGAAAACTAATAAATTCTACGACGAGAAACTTAGAATCGAGTTACAGTAAGTTTGCTAATTGCTTGAGACGAAAACTGAAACTTGTTAATTGGAATTCACAATTTACCTTTGAAGCAGTTTCTTTTCTTCTTATCCTCAATTGCATCTAGAACACTACTAATGTTCCCGATACTACAAGATGAAAATTTACTATTATTAGGACGGTCACCACTTGTTGCTGAGGCAAACATGATATAATTGCCATATAGACCTCCAGGCCGACAGTCGAGAGGATAGTCATGCGGTGATCCAAAATTATGACCTGCAAAACATGATTTCAAGAAGGTGAAAATCGGCAGCATTTGATGAAATAAAAAGTTCAAGTTCAAAAATTGAAATGAATTAGAGGTGGGAATAAAACATGTAAAAGTGAGGGAAATAATAGTAAATAATATAATGTAAAATTACTTTAAATAAACATTCTGTTACATAATTAGCAGCGTAAATAAATAAAATTACACTGGCATACCTTTGCACTCATTTAGGCATTTTGCTAAATTTAACATTTTAATTCAATGGTAATCTGAGCTTTTAGTCATTACTGTACTTCATATTGCTAATTAAAACAAATTCAATTTTAACTTTGTTCAGTGTTTTGGATTAAAAAGGAGAATGAAGTAATAATTCTGGAAATTTTTTGTACTTCAAATGAAATAGATGCAAGAACCTATGTATACTAACCTATTTCATGCGCTAATGTGAGCTGTGATACTTTAGGTGGCACCCTACTGTTGTAGTTTACGAACGTGATGATACCCGTATTCAAGCTCCTTTTAGTAGATTGATATAAACCTCCGACTGTCTCAGTGTATGTTTTGTACTTCTCACAGATTCCACCAGATGCACCTAGGAAGAAACAATTAAACCTTTATAGACACTCGGTTTTTAAACTCTATAGCTGCGAGACACCAGATTTTCTGCCTTCAGAAAGTTATATTCAGATTTGAGCCCTGAATTTTACTACTCTGTGTGATTTTGTCTTTGTCATTACATTGTTTAGTATTTTTTTTTTTTTTACAGACTATAAAATTTTTTAAGTAAAATTATCTCAACCCTCCGTTCATTTTTCCACTTAGGTTTCTACTGTCTGTTAGAATTATTGATGAAAAATATGATATAATTTGCACTTGGGTTTGTTCTAAATTTTTGATAAAATATGAATGTGCATTCTCAAAATTTAAGCAATACGCATTTTTAGTGTAAATACTGTGGTCAGACAACATCTTTAATACTAACTCTTGNGGGGGGGGGGGGGGGGGACTAGATGAAACATTTATCTAAGCTCTCAATTGTGTGAGAATTTTGGGAAAAAGTTCACGAAAAAAAATCGCACTCAATAAAATTTCAGATCCATTAAAATGAGAGGGCTACTGTTAATTTTGAACACCCAACACTAGTTTTACCCACAGTATTTTGAAAACAGTGGGAAGAATTGAGTGAAGATCACAACTTATTAAAAGGAGGAATTTACCTGTAGCACTGGCAACCCAAGCAAGACCTAGCGTGCCACCGTTGAAGTCCCTGTAGGTGAAAACATAAGCAAGGCAGAAATCTTCATGGTTGCCCAGAGAGTGGAGATTCAGAAAATTTGAGACATCAATGTTTTCCATACAGAAGGGATTCGGTTCTCCTCTATACATTGGCTGGCATGGCGAGTCATCGTCAATCTGTAAAAGCACAACCATGATTAGGCACCAAGAGCAGGACTTTGATTAAAGAGCAGAGCGATATTGCATGATCATATTATTTTTCTTCTCTCAATGTTGGATATGTAGTTGATATGAGAGATATGGACTTGCAATTAGTAGAGAGCTAGATAAACTGATATCGTCACCTTCCCGGCAAAGTATCACAAGCGCCATTTTTACCGAAATTGAGTTATGAATAGTTCCGAAATAACGAGATGCATTTACATACGAAAATAATCATTTTTTTTACAACAAATATGTAGAAATATGAATAAAAGTCGATTAAAGTTGATGTACTTTCGTATCACAAGCGCCATTTGGGAGAAAAGTATCACAAGCGCCAAGTTCGGCAACCGCCTACCTTTCTGATTGTTTTACAATTTTTGTCACGGCAGTCTTCGGAATGACTTGAAACGCAATTATTTTCGCATGTAATTACATCTCGTTATTTCGAATATAATATTTTTTTAGACTAAATATAAATAAATATTTAAAATACTCCATTGAAGTTGACGAACTTTCGTATCACAAGCGCCATGTAAGAGAAAAGTATCACAAGCGCCAAGTTGGGAATAATCGCTCATCTTTGAGATTGATTTTCGATATTAGTATCAACAACTTTTGGAATGACTTGGAGCGATTCGTCACTTTTCGGCCGAAGTATCACAAGCGCTATTTTTATTAAAGTTGAGTTATGGGTAGTTTTGAATTAATAAGATGCATTTACATACGAAAATAATATTTTTTTTTAGATTAAAAATGAAGAAATATGGAAAAAACTCCGTTAAATTTGATGGGCTTTCGTATCACAAGCGCCAATAGATTCTCAGAGTGCCCCGAGAAGCCGATATCACAAGCGCCAATTTTCAAAGAAAAACCCGTTTTTTTAAAGAAATTTTATTAAAATTCGAAGCAGGGAGGTGTGCTGGATCTATATTTCAAGTTTCAAGCCAAACATCCGTCTTTTACGGTCGCAATTCAGTTTTTTGTGTCTCTTGAAAAGTTGGCAAAGTGGCGCTTGTGATACTTTGCCGGGAAGGTGACGATATGAGCTTGAAACAATACGGTATTTGCTTCTAAAAATACATTAGAAAGTTTGATACATCACCTAACAGAGTTTATTACATACCAGAATTTCTTTATGTGAAGAATAACAGTCTCCTAACCGTCTAACTTAGTTTTTCTTGGCGGTTCACTTTCTCTGATCAATCCATGGAGTAGGGTTACTGCTGATAAATATTTAAGTGCATGCGGTTTTACTGTAATTGCTGCGTCTTTATTTTGGAAATATTTTAGTCTAGTTGCATGTGATAATGTTTTACAAATGAAAACTATCAAAATAAGCTTGTTAGAAATGACTCCTAGATTATTCAAACTTTTTCTTATCTAGGGGGTGTCATTAGTTCGGCTAATCTTTGTACTGAGACCATGAGTGCTTGCAAGGATGAAAATTATAAAAAGAATTTACCTTAATTCGTTGCACTTCAAATTTGATATTACGATGCTCATAGCGCCCATCAAATTTTGTATCCCTATAAATGTAATTCACAGCGGTAACATGATGTGCTATGAGAGAAAGAATCTCCTCCCTGGTTTTTTCAGCATCATAATTCACCTAAAAACAAAAAAAGAGAAGCATTTGAATTTTACGAAAAACACTGCAGTGTTCGACAATTTTTGTTATGATTCTTTGTATAAATATAATGGTTCATTCCAGGAGCTCATCAAAGTCTGAGCAAGAAAAAGAGCACAAACTGCTCCAAAAACAGGCAAGATAATGGACGATTCAGCCGAAAAGCAAGGATTGATGATGACACTTTAATTAAGTAAACATGATCTGTCCACCTGCAATATTTAAGCAATAAAATGTGTGTAAATAGTGTACAATTTTGACAATAGAATCTGAGTACTTTAATTTCACCAAATGCTGACGGCAAAAGGTTTGGCGCCAAAAAATAAAAGGTGCTGGCCAAATATGACTCTTAAAAATGTCTTGACTGCATTATCAAAACTCAAGATGACTCGAAAAATCAACTTGATGGCAAAATGGCTCCTAAGCTTTTAAGTTACAGTTAGAGCACCGCTTTGGAAGGTTCAATTCACCTCTATTTACTCATGCTGTCAGCAGTTATTGGTTATATTTTGAGCGTAGAACAGCTTAGAGCTTTACTCAGCCTATAAAAGATAACGACGGTGTAAGTTAGCAATCACATAACTCGGTTTGCAATGTCACAGACTTTCTGTCATACTTCATTTTTCGAACAGAAAACTACTCAACAGCAATTCTTTTAAACTGCCATGATAGTTCTTCTCTGTGCGAAGAAAATTCTGCAAAAACTTCAAGGAATGAAGTCAATTTGTTCTCCTTCAAAAAAATAACATAGAGGCGGAGATTTTCAGACACCGCAAACAAGATACGTGATTGCGGACTTACACTGTCGATAACTTTTGTTACAGAATGAGCATCTAAATACTGCCAACAATGAGAGTGCGATATCTACGAAAGTGAGTGGGTACCTGCTCTGAGATGTGCCTCCAGATCAAAGGATCTGTTTGAATGAAGAGTGAGCAAGTATTTCTATTTTCTTCCTTCGGGCGAGTGGCCCTTTTGGAGCGGTAGTGGTTGGCCTCCTTTGAGTATTTATTCAGGGGTGATTCCCACTTGTCCTCCGAGTCTGATGACTGAGGAATAGCATTGCTGGTAATGTCGTCCCTCCCTGCTGGTTTGCGGTTTGGATTCGACAGCATGTCGCTGGTGTCATCAAAGTCTTCTTCTTCTTCCACTGCGCTGTTCTGCACAGAGGACATCCACTGTGCCACTGACTCTGTGACCCCACAGCCTGACGGGTGACCTGTGACCATAATGAAAAAATTAAGAAATTAGGTTTAAACATAATTAAAGTTGCACATATTACATCTTAGATGATTTTAAAACAGAAGATAAAAGTGGGTCGAAGATGCTTTTTCTTCCTTGATTAGCCTAGATGTGTTCTGTACCTTCTGCCATCACCGGTAAAAATGTTAAAAATTATCTAAGCGTTAGATTTTAACGAGGAAAAACAAGTTTGGAGCAGATACGAAGGCCCATGAACAAAAAATCAAAGAGAACAGTGAACTCATTAACAGAATGCGTTTTTAATATCGCGGAACTTAACAAAGTGATAACAACAACAAAACGGATACATTTTTTACACAGAAAGAGAATGGGTGGAGATGTGGATTTAAACTTAGATTTAATTTTTCTGCGTCAACCTACTGTAACACTACTCTTCACAAACATAAAATGCATAATTGGCACTCACCATCTTTTAATTTAAAAAAAAATCGTAAAAGCTGTTACTTAATTTTGAAAATTTATATTGAAAAATTCACGCTTGAACCACTACACCTAGCAGAAGGGTGAGTTTTTCAATAAAAATGTCCAAGATTAAATGAATTCATACTTGGTTTTTCTCATTTTTTCTCAGTCTTTTCATACTTCCTTGTGCGTTGTTCCTTCACAGAACTTGACAGAAAAATTTTCATGATTATATACTTGAGCAGCATTTATAGTCAAGGAGTAAAATTCTTGGATGCATTGAGAAAAAATGTATCTGAGCTTGAAAATCAATCGCAAATATGTGGTTCCTGAAATATCCAGAGAATTGGCCTTGATGAAAAAAAAGGCGCTTAATCGTCATATGCATCAATTGTATTGAAACTCTTGAATTTGCTGGTTCAGAGAGGCGAAATTAGCATTTCTCCTTCCTTCATAAATAAGGCATTGTTACAAGATCAAATTGTCAAGATTATGCCAATAAGGAGCTCTCACTGGGTGGAGTGTGAGTTGAATTAACCACATAACTTTGTCTTGATCCTCAGTTTGAAGATGTGACAAGGGCTGATATCGGTAATAATATGACTATAAAAGACTAATATCAAACCTGCCTATTCTCTTATTAGTGAAAGAAAAAAGGAAGAAACAGAGAGGCAGATATTTCAGTCACTTACCCTCTCTAACGTGTTGATATGGATCTTCTACATCTGATTCTTTATATATGATTGAATGAAATGTGTTGTTATGGTCTTGCGGGAAATACCTAGATGTTTTCTCGATGTAGTAGGCATCTCCATTGGACGATATGATTTTGCCCTCAAAAACTCCATCCAAGATTGAACCAAACACATGACTGTCAGGTTCACCTGCAATATAGAAAATTCAATTTCATTCAAATATACTCGTCTCTACAAGTTACTTGAGATATTAGATACATTAGAGCTCATGCGAACGAAACTAAATGTTTACTAAAATTGTTTCATAGAAATTTCCGATAGGATAAAAAATACTTATTATGCAATGCCAATGAATTTTGTCGCGAGTGAGTAAGAAAAAATCAATTATACTTAAGTATGAAAGACTACAGATTAAGAGTGCGCCTGGAATTTTGGGTGTCATGGGGCCCCTAATGACTAGGGAAACGCAGCGCCTCAGACCCCTGAGCGCTAATCCAGCCCTGGGCACCCTTTTTCATTCTGATATCGAATTCTTGATCCCCCCAGGAATGTAGGTTTTCGATTGGTTAAAAAATCCTGCAACCTTCAGCTACTATTGAATTGGGTTATGGTGGAGGAATGGGTCAGTTGCGCTGGTCACAGAATCGTGTTATGATGCTTGATTCTTGCAGATTAGCTAAAAATAATCAGATCTGTCCAAACAGCAACTTTTTACGTTCAATAGTAACAGAGATATCACGCTTAGAAAAGCTCGGTTTAGGACGTCATCCACCGCGGAAGTGACACCCTTGGTTTCTTCAACCTTGCTCTCATCCGAGTTTTAAGTTGAGTAACTAGTGCAAAAGTGCGTCACACTGACTGATGAAAGAAAGGTGGAAGAAACCAGTGGTGCCACAACCGCGGTGGATGACGTCAAAAAACCCGAATTTTCAAAGGGCGATATCTCGGTTAATCTTGCGAACGTAAAGAGTTGCTGTTAGGACGGATCTTGTTATTTTTAGCTAATCTACAAGAATCAGACATCACACACGATTCTGGGACCAGCGCAACGGACCCATTCCCATTCATTCTTACGGCGCGGCCCTCGACTGACTAGCACACCCTTTCTTGCCCACCTGTCTCTGGTTCCGTTTGGCAGAAATACGTCAATTTGATTTGACAGGGTGTCTACTAAAACAGGCTGGCCAAAAATCAGTACTTTTACATTACTTTTTCAGTACATTCTCAAGATATTCAGTACCTCCTCAACAGAAAAATTCAGTACTTTTTCAGTACCTCCATTTGACAAGATTCGAAAAATTTAAAAAATATGAATTTTTTGCTCAAATGGACCACTAGACAAGGTACGAATTTAAGCATTCTGATACATGTTTCCTAGTCAAAATTTTACGTACAGCACGATTCGCACAACGGAAATTACTTAAATCAACTCCTGGCGAAAATATTAACGTTTTTATTTCACATTGGTTACGAGGAACTTGAACTACCCGCTCACAAGAAACTCAAAGCTTTACGTGAATCAAATCGCTCACTACAACGGTTTCAGCAAGCTTCTCAGTCGAGCAATTTTCATGTCCCACCATGTGTTTTTCAAACTGTAAGCAATTTGCTATAGCTGAGCCAAAGCGTCAAGATTGAGGTTGCCAGATTTGTATATCGAAGAGACTGTCATGATAACAATTAGCGCGCGATGTGAATCACGTAGAGCATTGAGTTTTCATGAGCGGGTGGTTTGAATTCACGTATCAAGAATCATGAAATATCTTTGTAAGGAGTTAATTTCGGTAATTTTCGTTGTATGCATCGTGTTTGACATGAAATTTTGATCAAGAAACATGTGTCAGAATGCTGAAATTCGTACTTCATCTAATGGTCCATTGCGACAAAAATGGTGAAAATTTCGGGCCTTTCAGCAAAATTTCCGCACTTTTTCAGTACTTCCGGCCCGCCCTTAAAAAATCAGCACTATTTCCGGACTTGTAGACACCCTGTTTGGGGTTCTTACCTGCGATGTGTCCGTGGTAGATGTGGGCGGTGTGGTCCTTGTGGTGCGAGGGGACGGCATTGCCGGCCGAGTCCTCGACGACGAGATCGTCGGAAAAAGTCGCGACGTCCCTGCGGAGCCGCAGGTGGAACTTCCGTCCGTGGCCGTCCATCCTCAGCTCCAGCACCCCGGCCCCTGCATCCCCGCGGGTCACCGATCGCCGCGCCCTGTGGTGCGACTGCGCGACGGCCCTCGTGTCGTACGAGAGCTCTTCATAGTGACTGATGTACTCGTTCAACCGCTTAGCTGCAACACAAGAAAGAGAGGGAACATTAGTTAGATCCGGAATCACGCCCACAACATAGGATAAACGACGTAGATACATAGGCGGAAAGGGATGTATCCTCTTTCGAGCGCCTTCATTTTTTTGGATGCAACACGGTCATCCTCAGATTACAAATCCGTTAAGTAAATCATTGGTTGTATCTGGAATCAAGGAGGAGAAGGAACACTAGTTGTATTCGGAATCTCGCTTACGACATAGAATAAACGACGTAGATACATGAGCGGAAAGGGATGTATCCTCTTCCGAACGCCTTCATTTTTTGGGATGCAACACGGTCATCCACAGAGCACGAATAGTGGTATCCACTAAGTAAATCATTAGTCGTCCATAGTAAACGACATAGATACATAAGCGGAAAGGGATATATCCTTTTCCCGAACGCCTTCATTTTTTAGATGCAACACGCCCATCCACTAAGTACGAATAGTAGTATGCCTGAAGTTGATAATTAGTTGTATCCGGAATCAAGCTCATTACACAGAATAAACGACGTAGATACGTCGATAATAAGCGGAGAAGGATGTATCCTCTTTGGAGCGCCTTCAATTTTTTAGATGCAACTTTGCCATCCACAGAGCACGAAAAGTGGTATCCATGAAGTAAATCATAGATCGTATCCGGAATCAAGTCAACAACCCAGAGTAAGCGCCATACTTAGATACATAACGGAGGCTAACGAACAATATCACCTATCTGCAAACTGACGATTTTGCAGAACGAAAAAAAACTTCACCATTTTTGTAATTTTAGGATTGGATTTGCAATGTTTCATACATCGCAGCGTCATTGAAGCGCTTCCCTACCAAACTGCAGAATTTGGAATCTTTTTTTCCAAACGCCATAACATCAAAAATAGGTTTGAAAAAAAAAAAAAAAATGATAGAGGTAGAAAATGCTTAGGCAATTTCAATATTGCTCCAGAAAACGAAACGCAATCCGTTGATCATGAACAGAGATGTGAACGTCCTCCCCACCCCTCCCCTATCCACAGTGACGGCCAGCGGCACTTTAATGATAGCTCGCGCTGAGATAACTCCAGCGTTGCCGCTGTTCTTCGAAAAATAAAAAGGACGACAAAAAAAGGATAATATTCGAGCCAGGTCAGGAGTTCACAACGATGACGGATGAGCAGAAAGGGAAACCACGTATCTCCACTGCGGTGTTTCAAAATTTCCGCTCCTATTTTTTTTTCGGTAAGGCAAATTTATCGCTTGAAATTTTCATAGAATATTCTGCTTACCCAGAAGCAAAATTAGGGAATTTTCTGAGAAGTTACGATGAACAAAGTGATGATGAACAAGTTTTACATAGAAGAAATCAAGTATGACAAGAAGTCTGCAGTATCGCAAATGGAGTTGAGTGGTTCCGCACTTCGGCCATCGACTTGCTGTCCCTCACATAATTCTAGAGTAACTTTCTTTCTAAAATGAGAAAAAACTTGGCCTGTTAAAATACTGGATTGGTACTTTCTTTATGATACACTGGAAAAAAAAACACATTGGATCTAGAGTCCAGACTCTTAAAAACATCGATAAGCAAAAATACTCTTGATTCAATCAGATTTAAGCTTAAATCAAGAACCAAGCCTCTTGATTTGAGCGGATTTCCTTTTGATTTAAGCTTAAATCTGATTGAATCATGAGTCCTTTTTCTTGTCAATGTTTTCAAGAGTCTGGACTCTAGATCCAATGTGTTTTTTTTCCAGTGTAGGGGAGGAGACTTACCGTCATCAGATTCAGAGTGTCTTCTAAAATTTCATTTTGGCTTTTCCTGCTACTTTTTCTGGTATTTTCAATGAAATTTCTTGAGTTTTTGATACTTTTATACTATTCCAAAATTCATCAACTCTCCCAGCTTTTCAAAATTACCGGGAATCCAGGAAACTTCCTTATCAGAGGAAAATTCATTTTGCATCCCTGAGCCTGTTCCTTGTGCTCAATTACCGGTTGAATTCCAACCTTGCCCTTAATTACTTAGATTTTGACCCAGCGCACTGTCTGCATTTTACGAAGCACTTCATTTTTCAAGGTCACTGGAACTGTCTGGTGTTTATCAGTGGCCAGGCGTGAATGATCGACTATCGATATTTCCCCGTTTGCAGCAATGGTAAATAATCGATTATTAAGGTGTTCGTAGCGAACACCCTGTTCATCGATCCTTTTCCTTAGGTTTAAGTGACAAATCAATCGATACATCGCGAAGCACGCTGCGCCGCTGGTGCTTATGACTCATTGTCTGCCGAGGAGTACACTCGTGCACACCAAAATAAACAAAAATCCGACAACATGAGTTAATTCGCAGTGGTGCCGAGTTTTAACGATCTCGTCGACTTGACCTGACTCACTGTCAGTGTCAGTTCTGCCGTGCTAAGGAAAAACGCTGCATGAATATTCGAGAGTCGCCAAATTTTCTCCGATAGTCAGGGATGCCACTAAATCTAGAAAATGAATTCCCTAACATTTCTCAGACACATTTTGGTGAAATTCCCTGGCAATTGAAGAAACGCCAGATGGTCAAAAAGACATAATCGGAAATACTTTTTGGGCAAAATTTGTTGTTCAAAACGTTAAACCCATTCTAGGAAGCAAATAAAGGCGCTGGTCAATTTTTCTCTGACATTTTCGTCACTTTTCCTGACGCTTCAAGGTTTCCCCTGACTTTTTAAAATGCCCTGACATTTCCTGATTCACCCGGTATTCCCTGAATGTGGCAACCCTGTATCTGAGAAATTGGGCAAAAATTATTCATAAGCTTACCCGGAAATTCGAGTTCAGGGTGTACTAAAACCTAGGCTGGCCAAAAATCATTACTTTTACGGTGCTTTTTCAATGCATTCCCGAGAAATTCAGTACCTCTTCAACAGAAAAATTCAGTACTTTTTCAGTGCCTTCATTTGACAAAATCCGAAAAATTTCAAAAATTTGGATTTCTCGCTCAAATTCTGACATTAGTAAAGAAAAAATGAGTAAAATTCCGGACCTTCGTGCTGAATTTCCGCACTTTTTCAGTACTTCTGGACCACCTTTAAAAAATCAGTACCATTTCCGGACTTTCTGAAAATTCCGGACTTGTAGACACACTGACTAGGATATTCGAGTTTTATCAGGAAGTTTGGCAACGCCTGAGGGTTTATACGGCGTTGTTGACTCCATCGAGGCGAACCCGCGGTGGATTTTAAGGGGAAAAGCGACAACGCGGTTGGTTCAATCATTTTCCAACCGACCTTGTGTGAGTCATCGGCTCAAAAATTCCACGCGAGTTACAGTCACTGGCAAATATTAGATTATGCTCAAGCGCCGTCGTCGTTGCTTGACGCGTGCTGTCCATGCAAGAGTAAGGCCACCTCTTTCAAAACAAAACGGTTTCCGATGCAGAATTCAAATGCAACCGTCGCGTTGTTAACAATACGATCGATGTATCAAGTTCTGCAGACGAGAGGTTTGCACCAGCAGCCCCGAGGTTATACGTTTTAATTTCGTTTTTCAGTTTCCAATTTCTTGACTTTCCCTGACTTGCTTCATTTTCCCCCACTCCACACTGCAAGAAAAATTCTTGATTATGGAAAAAGGCCCTCGGCATTTATTGCACTTTTTCGGATACCGAAGACTGAAGTTCACTAGAAAAAAAGTCGCTTGAATCTAGAGTTCAGACTCTTAATAACATTGACAAGAAAAAATACTCTTGATTCAATCGGATTTTTACTTAAATCGAAGAACCAAGCTTCTTAATTTAAGTGGATTTCCTATAGTTATAGAAGCAAAAATTCGATTGAATCAAGAGTATTTTTTCTTGTCAATGTTATTAAGAGTCTGAACTCCAGATCCAAGCACCTTTATTTTCCAGTGTTGCCGAGCCAACGCGATATTCGCGGTATTCCCTGATTTCGCGTATGGGTTCCCTGACGTTTCCAGGTCGCCATATTTTCTCTGACGTTCCAACCTACCAGAAAACCTTGTCCTAAGCAGGTTAAAATCATTGAATGCTTCTATCAAAATCCTCGTTACACTACTCTGAATATCCTCGACTTCACGAAGAAAACAAATCCACAATTACGTGGCCTCAGGTATATCCTGGGTTCGCAAGGATGCAGAAAAGGCAGGATTCAGCAAGAAAATCACACAGGCGGTCAAAACTCAAAATTTTTAAAATTCACTGTTGCAAAAAGCGAAAATTTTCTGCATTTTTCGGTTTTCTTCCCTCAAATGCCGTTTAAGTACAGGGTTGCCAAAAAATTTAGAAAATGCAATTCCCTGACATTTCCCTGTTCTCCCTGACAATCAAAGATACGGTGGATGGTTAAAAAGACATAAATAGAAATATAGTTTTCAGGCAAAATTTGTTGTTCTCAACGTCAAACCCACTCTAGAAAGCAAATTTTCGCAAGCAAAGACATTTTCGTCATTTTCCCTGACATTTCCAGGTTTTCCCTGACTTTTGAAAATTCCCTCACATTTCCCGGTTTTCCCGGTATGCCCTGACTGTGGCATTCCTGCGTTTGTTTCCCGTGGGTAATCCCCACCAAATAGACTTTTGCACGCTTTTCCGGTCGCTGAGCACGCTGCTTCTAGGTCACTCCTGCATTAAAACACTTTCTGACCAGTCCAGGTTTTTTTAAAATCCCTGATCGCTCCCGGTCCCCTTGGTTTGGTCTGGACACCACAGAACACATAACAAGCTGGACACCTAATCAGTTCCATCGAAGGTCCCTAAGATTCACCTGAGGACCCAGGATGACGCAGCAGCGGCCAGATCGAGCGGCTGATTTTCGTCACTACTCTTTCCGCTTGGCGGGCCATGACCCCCCCCCCCCCCCCCNGCTACGCTCACCTTTCGTGAGGACGAGAGATCGGCGACGCACCACTAAACACCGGCCGCGGGTCACTATTTCCTGCTGCCATGCCGTCGTCGCCGCAGGTCCGATACTTCACTTATCGGGAATCGTGTGAAAAAACTTAAAAATCGCAAAATACGGCCGATCGGAAAGCGTATCGGATGAGTCAAAGGGTTTGAGGGGGGAGGGGGGGTACTTCCGCTGAAAAGTTTGGAAATTCGTCGGTGAAAAATCAAATTTCGTCCCTTAGGGTGCGGTGATTTCCAAGCCTTCTTACAACTTCAACTGGCCTTCCCCCATTGTTTTTCCTTTTTCCTTTTCTTTTTTTTTTTGTGCATCACATTCATCATTTGCCCGCCGCGCCGTTCCGACGTAATGGATCGCATTCGATAGTGGTTCGATGTATCGTTTGGTACAAAACTATAGAGCATAACCCTCAACAAAGATTTTAGGGTTCAAGTTGGCAAAGTTGGAAATCAGTACATTTCAAGTGCTTTTTCAGTAGATTTCCGAGAAATTCAGTACCTCCATTCCACGTAATTCGAAAAATTTCAGAAATTTGAACTTCTCGCTCAAACTGGGACAGAGGTGACCAAAAATTCTGGACCTTCTTGCGGAATTCCGTACTTTTTCAGTACTTCCGGACCGCCCTTGAAAAATCAGTACCGTTTCCGGACTTTCCGGACCTGAAGACACCCTGAATACTGCCTTGCCAAGGAAGCTCGCCGTATGAGCCTTCAGACATTGCCACAATTCCTTGAAGAAGAAAAAATTTTACTGAGGGGAACATTCATTGGGAACATTTTTCCTCAATTTTTTTCAGACAATTTTGTTCGCAACTTGATCTAAAATATCTGTAAATTTCGAGGACAAATGGATTGCACTTTGCAAAAAGGAACCACTAGCATTGCAATGTTGCTAAGATTGAGCAACTTCTTTTTTCTGGAGGAAAAACTCGATTATCCATTGATAGTTTCTATTTTACTCGCTAAAAATTGTGAATTTAAGACAAAAATTACCCTGTGAATTTCATACTTTTTCACGATTTCCGCAATTTTATCGCAAAAGATAAAGTTGCACAATCTTAGCATCATTGCAATGCTAGTGGTTCTTCTTTGCAAAATGCAATCCAAATATTTATAACTTCCCTCAAAAAAATATGTTTAAACCGGAGCAATTTGGCAGTAACTCTCAAACGTTCAAACGGCGTTTTCCCTTAGCACAGCACAGTAGACACCCTGATTTTGTGTTTCGCGATCTACATCAAGCGGGTGAATTTTGACGCGAGCCGGCAACTGCGCGGGGATCGCCGCGTATTGAGGAAGCCCGGGTGCTGGAGTAACGCGACCGAACGCGGTTCTTACGCCATCCAGCGGCCGCACGCAGAAATAATCGTCGCCGGCTCGGCGTCCCTGTCCGAAGCATCGGGTTTGATATAATCTGTAATGGCACTATCGAGGTTCCTCCGAATGAATTGACGCAATGCTGGCCTTAGGATTGGCCCTCGCGTGCAACTATCCACGGCCAGAGATACAAATAGATGAAATTTCGTATTTGTGAGGCTTGGAAGACAAAACGCATAGGTGCAGTTTTAGCTACTTCGAGAAATATACGTGTTTGAAGTTTCGGAATTACATGGATCCTTACGGCAGAAAGAAAGTTCAAACTGACTTCTTGACGCTTAAAAATTGGAATTTGCGAGCAAATTTCTCGCAGAATATGCAGTAAGAGAGTAAGGTGCAGTTATTGCTACTTTGAGAAATACGTGTTTGAAGTTTCGGAATTACATGGATCCTTATGGCGGAAAGAAAGTTCAAACTGACTTCTTGACGCTTAAAAATTGGAATTTGGGAGCAAATTTCTCGCAGAATATGCAGTAAGAGAGTAAGGTGCAGTTTTTGCTACTTCGAGAAATACGTGTTTGAAGTTTCGGAATTACATGGATCCTTACGGCAGAAAGAAAGTTCAAACTGACTTCTTGACGCTTAAAAATTGGAATTTGCGAGCAAATTTCTCGCAGAATATGCAGTAAGAGAGTAAGGTGCAGTTTTTGCTACTTCGAGAAATACGTGTTTGAAGTTTCGGAATTACATGGATCTTTACGGCAGAAAGAAAGTTCAAACTGACTTCTTGACGCTTAAAAATTGGAATTTGGGAGCAAATTTCTCGCAGAATATGCAGTAAGAGAGTAAGACTAGTTTTATTTGAAATTATTAATTTCTCATTTTTTTCAAAAACTGCAAGTTTGCGTGTTGTCCTCCACTTCATTTGACTTTCCGTGAAATTTTAACGATTTTTTAGGAGTTGTGTGGTGCGTATGCAACCCACTTATCATAGAATTACCTCGAAATATGACTTAATAATATTTTTTTCTTCTCCTTTTTCAGGGTGTCAACTAAAATTTCATTTCGCATTTTCCTGATTCATCCTGATATCTAATCCGAAATTTCCTGACTTTTTGCTTGAATAAATCGGCTTCGCACTACCACTTCATAACTCATTTGATATAACATATCTGAATATTCGATGAACTGTCTCAGATGTTTGAAAAATGCTTGAAACACTCAGAATTTCATGATCCATGATATTTTCTGATGACATCGAATTTTCTGATAGTTTACGGATTTTACTGACTGTAGACGCCCTGAGTTTTTCCAAAGTTTGATAATTAAGAACAGCCTGTTCCTATGTGTTTCATTGGATACTGAGTCCAGTGTAGAATTTTGTAAAAAAAAAAAAAAAAAAAAAAAAAAAAAAAAAAAAAAAAAAAAAAAAAAAATAATTATGTGATTTAAAATTATAAAGTTTCATGAAATTGAGCATCTCTACCCAGGGTCTAGTTTCAGTTGACTACGGTCGACCCAAAGACATAAAGTACCAGGTTGGTTACGGTGGAATTTTTTGACAGGGAAGAAACAACAAAAAAAGAAATAAATTTCGGGAAAGACATGCAAAATACCAAGACTAAACAAACACAAAGCATGGTCTCATAAGAAGGCACGGTCTTATAAACAAGGTGAACGGATTGGCCATTTCCTATTCTAAAGAGAGAATTTTTTTTTTGTCCGGGAAGGTTGCTGCAGAGTACAAAAAGTTCTACAGTGTGCACTTTCACCAGCAAACGTACATTTCCCCTGCGCGCTACATATTACACAGCGAGCATTTTCAGCAGCGAATTTTTCTCGGTCGAGATGATTTAGGTTCAAAAAATCAGCGCGATCAAAGTTAATAAATTCCACAAAAATCATAAATGGACATAATGAATGGGTGATAATGAGACAAAACACAAGCGCAGCAGCTGCCCTGATGTACACAAACATCAGTGTGCAAGCAATACTTAATTTATACATTTTCATCAAATACAAAACACTTGCAGAGTTTCCAGCAAAAATGATGCACTTCCAATGATTTAACTTCGCTGGCCACGCGGGCAATCGTGTGGAAGTGAGCCCGCCCGCGTGCACCGCATACGTAGCGCCTTCAACATCGTCGAAATACTTCAAACGCTACACCGTTACACATACGATACGTATTGCAAATTGCCTATACTGCGCCTACCGGAGTGTGCACCGTCCACTCGCGATCTACGGATCGGGCGATCGAGCACGTTTTGCACGCCTGGCTTACGCCGACAGTAATCCTCCAGAATATATCCTGAGGGTTGTTGCGAATGTGACAGGAAACCTGCAACATTGCAGTCAAATTATGTTTCGCTTTCTATACTATAAGCTCTGAGACCTCCTAAATTTGCATATCTGGTAACGCTTGGTTCCAACGTTCTACCAAACCGATTTTCATGATTTTTGCGATTATTGACAGGCGATTGTCTCTAGATGTGCCCGCTATATTCAGATTATTTGGAAAATATGACCCAGGGTTTTTTATGTGAAGTGGTAAAATTGCGAATTCTCCTATTTATAGATGTACTTAATTATTTCTTGTCACAGTTCGTTTGAGCGTTTTACTGGACTGATTTCCATAATTTTTGCGGTTATAGATAGGTGATATTCCCTAGATGAGCCTGTTGTAATCAGAATTTGAAAATAGGACCCAAGTTTTTATTGTTTATCAGCTATTGCCATTTAATTGAGCAATTTAATTTTTTACATGAAAACAGTTGTGCGGATTTTTGTACAAATTTCAGTGAATTGTCTGCATGGTAGAAAGCAAATTCCTTAACATTTTAAAAGGAGTCCGCACCAAAGTTCTCTTGCAAACTAATTAAATTGCCTAGTTAAATTTGGCAATGGCCGACAAGGCTTGGGTCCTTTCTGCTAAACACGGTCCATTTATTTCTAGTCCTAAAGCTGAAGAACTCGACGAATCTCGAATTAAATTTCGACGGCAGTGTTCGCTGCTGAATTCGATTAAAATCAAACGGGTTCAAGCGGAGAGCTTTCAAAGTTTAGGGCTGGTGGGAGGGGGAAGTCATGGGAAGTCTTGAGTTTATTACGGGGTTCCAGGAAAGCTAAACAAAGCGTCCCATTTACCTATGTCCCGCACCTCCTACTCGGAACAATTCTGGAGTCTGAATGAATCAAATAGCGGGTGAATTATGAAGGAGGTCGCAGCCTGTAACTAACGATTAGTAGTATAAATGTAACCTTTTCAGAAAACTCCGAATGCAGCGAAAATTTTTCAAACGTTAAATTCAGTGCAGTGAAAACTGCTTCGTAGTCGCGATGTTGTTATCTTGAATGTAAGATTTTCGAGATTTTATGTTCATGAGCCAGCAGGATGTCTACGAAAACAGGCTGGTCAATATCAGTACTTTTACAGTACTTTTCCAGTATATTCCAAAGAAATTCAATACCTCCTCAACAGAAAAATTCAGTACTTTTTCAATACCTCCATTTGACGCAATTCGAAACATTTCAGAAATTTGAATTTCTTGCTCAAATTGCGGCAAAAATGACAAAAATGGAAAAAAATTCCGGACCTTCTTCCGGATTCTCCGCCCTTTTACTATGCTATAGGACCGCCCTTAAAAAATCAGTACTATTTCCGAACTTTCCGGACTAGTAGATAACCTGGTCAGCCGCTAGGTGTTTCTCGACGCGTGCCCAATTTTTGAATATTTATTTAGCACGTCTTTGTACTTAAAAATTAAGAATTGTACCTTGCCAATTTAAATACATGCCTTAGAATAGAATAGACAACTAGATAACACACACACACACACACACACACACACTCACACACACAACACAGCCAGAAATAATAATTCCTCGTTGCAATATGCAGTCCAGTTGTCGCTGCAATGCAACTGATGTGCATTGTGCACCGCAGTTTCTAATTGCTCAGTAAATTTTCAGGGCTTTTTCCCGATCAATCATTGTTCACAGCAGAAACAGCTAATGCACCCAGCGTGCAATTTTAAATTTTATTATGTTATTGCTTATTAGTGTGGATTACACTGAGCATTTTCCTGTACTATTTATCTCATTTCCCCATTTTATCATTATCAGGCAGCTGAAATCGATCATTTCGCGAGTGGTTTTCCTGTTTCTGTCGTTTTGATTAGTCGACCCGCTCCACATCGGCGCACACTGATCCGAGTAAATAAGAGAAGTTGGACAAAATCTTGAAACTTTGAAAGCTTATATTTTCGAAAAATATGTAATAAAAAAAGATTAAGAGTAGTTCCATTGGTTCTTTCGTGAAATTTTCTTTCAAAAACACCCTTTGAAATTGAATTTGTGATGAAATAAACATAAAAAATTTGAAATTATAGTCAAAGATTTTATGTCCGGCCTCATCTATTGGTTCGTCCACTGTTCGGCGTCCGAGAAAGCCCCGGGGGCGCGACCGGGGATTCCCTCGGCGAGTTAAGTTTTGAATTTTACCCAGGTTTTTTTTTTTTTTTTTTTTTTTTTTTTTTTTTTTTTTTTATTCTGCTTTTATAAATTCGCTGGCTTCAACGTTTCTTCTTCACTGTTGTTCGTGCATCTCCGTCTCAACATGTTCATCAAGTTCGTGGTATCTCTCTGTGTTGCTGCAGTCTTAGCCAATGGTATGTACGAAAAATATTCGCTGTTAATACCAAATTAGTAGGGTTACCAGAGAATTCAGAAAATTAAATTCCCTGGCATTTTTCTGTCACATTTTAGTAAAATTCCCTGATAATTGAAGAGAAGCCAAACGGTTAAATAGAAAGAATTCGAAAAAGTTCTTTCGCAAAATCTGTTGTTTGAAACATCAAACCCATTCTAGGAGGCAAATATGATTGACTTAACAATTTTTCCCTGACACTATCGTCATTTTCCCTGACTTTTTAAAATTTCCTGACAATTCCCGTGTTCCCTGACTGGCGACCCTGTTTTAACTGAATCTAAGTAACGGATGTAAGTGCGCGGAGTAAAAAATAAACTGTTTAATTTTGAACCTTTGAAACTACCTCAATGTCAAGAGACTGATGGATTTTTAAATGTTTTAACTTGCTTTTGGAAGTCATTTACTGCCCTATTTCAAGGGAGATATACAGATACTTTCGTACGCGATTGTTTTTAATTACAGACAAATATTAGTCATGCTGGGCAGAGGGTTTAATGTTGACTGTTCGCCCCTGGATCGGGGATCGACCTCGGACTCGCAGAGTCGTAAGAGAACATTTTTTGCTTATCAAAAAGAATACATAAAACACTCTTGGTTTTAGCCATGATCTTTTTCAACAGCAGTCGCTGGCTCCCTCATCCCTCACTGCCTTCCCTCCCGCCTAGGTCCATGCCGTCATTCTTTTTCTTTTCTATTCTTCCCTCCTTTTTCTTCTTCTTCTTTCCCTATGTTTCATCTTCTTCCTCCTCCTCTTTCTCCTATGTTTCTTCTTCTTCTTCCTCTTGCTCCCGGGTTTCTTCTTCTTCCTCCTCTTTCTCCCATGTTTTTTCTTCTTCCTCCTCTTTCTCCCGTGTTTCTTCTTCTTCCTCCTCTTTCTCCCATGTTTTTTCTTCTTCCTCCTTTTCCTCCCATGTTTATTCTTCTCCCATGCTCATCCTCCCATGTTTCCCCTTCTTCCTCCTCTTTCCCCTATGTTTCTTCTTCTCCTTCCGCTTTCTCCCGTGTTTCTTCTTCTTCATCCTCTTCCTCCCATATTTCTTCTTCTTCCTCCTCTTCCTCCCATGTTTCTTCTCCCATGCTCTTCCTCCCATGTTTCCCCTTCTTCCTCCTCTTTCTTCCCCTATGTTTCTTCTTCTCCTTCCTCTTTCTCCCGTGTTTCTTCTTCTTCCTCCTCTTTCTTCCATGTTTCTTCTTCTTCCTCCTCTTTCTCCCATGTTTCTTCTTCTTCCTCCTTTTCCTCCCATGTTTCTTCTTCTTCCTCCTTTTCCTCCCATGTTTATTCTTCTCCCATGCTGTTCCTCCCATGTTTCCCCTTCTTCCTCCTCTTTCCCCTATGTTTCTTCTTCTCCTTCCTCTTTCTCCCGTGTTTCTTCTTCTTCCTCCTCTGTCTCCCATGTTTCTTCCCCTTCTTCCTCCTCTTCCTCCCATGTTTCTTCTCCCTTCTCTTCCTCCCACGTTTCTCCTTCTTCCTCCTCTTTCTCGTATGTTTCTTATCCTCCTTCTTATTTCTCCTCTCTCTTCCTCGTCGTCTCCTCCTCCTCTTTTACAATCCGACTCTTATAATCCGATGTAATTTCAATTTGCAGTGTCTACGGCGGTGCGGATAACGGTGAAGAACAACTGCCGGTGGCCGCTGTGGCCGGCGACTCAGACGGGTGGCGGTGGCGCCCAGCTGAGCACGACGGGCTTCATGCTCGGGCCGGGGGCGTCGCGGGACCTGGAGGTGCCGAGCAAGTGGACGGCCGGCCGGATCTGGGCGCGGACCCAGTGCGACCACCCCTCGGGCCGCTGCGTCACCGGCGACTGCGGCTCCGGCGCCGGCAACTGCAACGGCCGCACCGGCGCCCCGCCGGCCACCCTCGCCGAGTTCACCCTCAACGATAATGGCAAGGACTGGTGAGTACTCTTCGCACTTAGAAACCCATTTCAGAAAAGGAAGGAAGGCGCTATTAAAGGCAATGTAGTATTGGAGGCGTTATTTCGGCCAAGTCACGGGAGGGAAAGGGGTTGAGATTTGATCAGCGGCAAAATTCAAAGCAAATTTACTGAAATACTCATAACTAAATGGATTGCATTTTGCAAAAAGGAACCACTAGCATTGCAATTTTGCTAAAATTGTGCAACTTCTTTTGTCTTGGAGGAAAAACCCGATTATCCATTAATAGTTTCTATTTTACTCGCTGAAAACTGTGAGTTTAAGACAAAAATTACCATCTAAATTTCATAGTTTTTCACGATTTCCGCAATTTTATTGCAAAGGATGAAGTTGCACAATCTTAGCATCATTGCAATGCTAGTGGTTCCTTTTTGTAAAATGAAATCCAAATAAAAATCGGGCACTGGAAAAAAGTATCTTAAAATCGAAAAATAAATAGAAAAAAAATTGGGGGAAAAATCACATCCTTCCAACAAAAGCATTGGCGAATCCAGTAAATTGGCAACATTGCCTTGCCTCCATTTAAACCTTTGGAAATGTATCGATTCTTGGAGGGGCCAGGTGCTCCGAGAAGAATCGATTATTTAGCATGGGTTCAAATGGAGGCATATGCGACCAAACTTTGTCCGTCAGTTCACTTCACTGCAAGTTCGGTTACGCGAACCGAAAGTTCGGTTGAACGAACCCAAGTTCGGTTTGACGAAACGAAATTTTGATTTGAAGAGACGAAAGTTCGATTTGACGCACTGAAAGTTCGGTTTGACGAAACGAAAGTTCGATTTGACGAACCGAAAGTTTGGTTTGACAAACCGAAAATTCAGTTTGACGAACCGAAATTTCAGTTGGATAAACCAAATTAGTTGGGATAAAATCGAATCGGTACACACGACCGACCTTTTTTGCAGTGTTGCACGGAGAAAAAAACTTCGTGCGTGGGACCCGAAGTTTAGGTCATATGGATCCCTGAAGTTTTCGGATTGAGCATCTGAACACTTTAGGTCCAGCTGCTGAGGTTTGGATCACACATCTGAAACTTCAGTTCTTACATCTGAAGTACTTCGGTTTTCACATCCGAAATAACTTCGGTTCTCACATCCGAAAAACTTCGGTTCTCACATCTAAAGTACTTCAGATGCAAGAACTGAAGTTTCAGATGTGTGATCTGAACTTCGGCAGTTAGACCTAAAGTGTTCAGATGCTCAATCCGAAAACTTCAGAGATCCATATGACCTAAACTTCGAGTCCCACGCACGAGTTTTTTTTTTCTCCGTGTGGAGTTTCCACCAGAAATCTGATCCAATTTTCACTTTTTCCGCGACCCGCAGGTACGACGTGAGCAACGTGGACGGCTCGAACGTGCCGATGTCGATCAGCCCCCAGGGCGGGAGCGGGCCCAAGTGCCGGCACATCGACTGCAAGTTCGACATGAACCGGGCCTGCCCCAACGAGCTGGCCGTCCGCACCCCGGACGGCGTCGTCGGCTGCAAGAGCGGCTGCGAGGCCTTCCGCAAGCCGGAGCTCTGCTGCTCCGGCGACAACCACAACACCAGGGAGAAGTGTCCGCCGTCCAACTGGTCCCGCCTCTTCAAGGACAAGTGCCCGGACGCCTACAGCTACGCCTACGACGACCCTACCAGTCTTTTCGACTGCTACGGAGCCCCTAACTACGTCGTCACCTTCTGCCCGTGAGCTTTAGGCCGGAGGAAAGTGGCGTAGCTATCACGGCTGTCGCCCTCACGTTGCGCGGGGGTGGGGTGGGGGGTTGGGGGCGCAGCCAGAGGCAAAAAGAGACCCTCTACTAACCTCTTGGCGATAGGTGGAAACTTTCCCTTTCAGGCATTCAACATTCCTTACGGACAATTATTAAACAGGGTGTCCCACTAACCTCTTGACGATAGGTGGAAACTTTTACTTTCAGGGATTCAACACTCCTTATGGACAATTATACAGGGTGTCCCAAAAGTCCCTCCCACTCGCTCTTAAATTTTAGTTACTTCATATTTGGGAACGAAATTTTCGAGATGTTCATAGATCAATGTTAACTACTTTCTCCCCCTTCCATCCCTCCACGGGGAGGGGCTACGGAGTACTACGGACCCAACTTAATTGCAGGGGTGCGGAAACTTCCTGACCTGGCAATTCCTGACATGGTGGAACCTCCTCGAGAACGGGTAGAATGGAGGACCCCGTCAAATGTTTCGAAATTTTAGATTTCACGGTGATATAGAGATGATGACAAAGTCGAATTTTTTGGGACAAGGGTTTCTCATCATTATCATTTTATCTTCTGGCCTAAGGGGGAATTGATCACGAATTGGGCTAAAATATTGGGGAGGGCTTTGAACTACCTGCACCCGTGAAAAATTGTTAACTTATTTTTCGAAATTTTTAAAGAGAAAGACTGGTTTTAGGGTGGCCACAGATGACAGAAAACCTGGACAAGTAGGGAAAATAAAATTCGTCAACTACGCTAAGAGTCAGAAGGAAGTGGACAAGTTGGAAATCATACTCTTTAAATGAAACCCACCCCATCCAGTTCATGCTACATGTTTAAGCTGAAAGGCCTTTAGGGTGCTATCTCATTTCCGCACCGTCGTAATTATTCCTCGTTTATTGGAAAATGATTTTCTATAATCTCAAATGAATCAATAAGTGCTTTGCAAGTAAAACTGGCGTCGCAATTTGATTTTAATCAATTCACTGCTTGTCAACTTAGTCGTTGCTCAGAAATTTTATACAGCAAAATCAAAGTCAGTGATTGTAATAACTCTCATTCTCGCTACATTGAATTTCTCCATTTAAAAACATTAAATCTTCCATGTCCAAATTAGTTTGTGTTGTTATTGCATCTCAAGTTTTCCACCCGTTTTCTTTTAACTTTTTCACATTCTCTACACTCTCTTTTGTTCGCAAATACTGAGGAATCAGTATTTGCGCCTATCAATTTGTGCAGTATCAGTCCCGCTGCATGGTGGATCGAGTCAATAGGAGAGGTCGGACAAAATTTGAAAACTTTAAACGCTTATAACTCCGTTTATATAAAACTTTAAAGTTCTAAAAGTGGTTCCATTGGTTTCCTCGTGCAATATAATTCAAGAAAGCTTAAAATGTGACGATATAAACATAAAAATTTGCCAAAGTTTTGTCCAAAATTTCGTATTCGATCTCTCTAATTGACTCGATCCACTATGCGCCGGTGAAAGATCAATGGTGTGGTGGTTGAATTTTAAAATCAGCAACCACAAGAGTGAGAGGAAAGACAAATTCTCAGCTCAAAACGTCTGATGTAGGCGAGGTCAAAGCTTTTACCTGACGTTGGAAAAAAGTGACTTCATTTAAGCTGGAATATTCTTGAATGCGCCAAAAATTAATTTCTCTCAGCTCAAATATACAAGTGATACCTAACGAAGAAAGTCGTTTCAATCAAGCAGAAATTTGCTTGATTCAAAGGGAAATTTTCCTGGTGGCAAATTCAGGAGGTATTTTTTTCCGATGTATGAAAAACGGTAGTTGATGCCGTCCACCGCGATAGTTTATGAAGTGGTTTCATCGATAGTGATATGTTCTATTTTCTCACCAAGGCACCACCATAGCCAAGGGCACTTATGGTGTTCCTAAAATAAGCCAGAAATATTGGTTCCTTTTACTATTTGTACACTAAGGTACCACCATACGGAAGCCAAGGACACTTAGGTTGTTCCTAAAATGAGCCAGAAATATTGCATACTTATTACTAAGTTCAACACATCGAAATTAGTCCCACAGTTACACTTGAGGTCTTAAGCACGGAAAATGATGAATGATCAATTCAACCATACTGACAACTGATTTTTCTGCCACCCAAGAAATACGGTTTCAAAATTCAAAATATTTTATTCCGTCTGCTATTATTCACCATTATTTACGAATTGCAAGGTAGAAAAAATACGATAAAAAAAAGAACAGGTTTTACCCACTAAGATTACTTGTGACGGGCAGAACGCAATTTGGATTTGGTTGGATTTATTACCTTTCCAGTAAGAATAACTTGAACATCGAAATGCAGATTTTACCATGTACTATCTTTGGTTTAACCATACTCCTCGATTGGTGCAAAAATTTGCTACGAACATGGTTGAACATATCATTCATTTGTCTCTGTGTGTGCTGATCTACGTTCAACCCTACTCGACCGCCAAGCACCGTCGTTCAAGACCTACGGATCGTTTCGTTTTACAACCAAGATGCTTGTATTCTCTTGGAAAACAATAGAGGAATTAGCCTGACGTCAAGGAATGCAACCTTCGGTCGTAAATGCATTGTTGCCCGAAGCTCACTGATTGGACTGGATGTCCTCGGGGTCGTAGCTGAAAGGAGAGGTGAGGAGGCCCCCCCCTTGCCCCCCCTCCCCCGAGCGAAATATTTGATAGAAGTCATCGCATTTGTTTCAACTAAAATATCATGGAATTCGCAATTTTATCGCACACAGAAATATCTGGCTCTCACACCTTAATCCCTTAAATACAGAGTATATCCATGGATGAAACCGTTACAATAAGAAGCGTGTTTTATGGGTTGAAATAACACTTTTTACACCTTGTTAAGTGTTCTCACGAAAAGGGCCTCCAGTCAGAGCTATGGTCTTTTACGATTTCGGGAACCGTATCATTTTTTCTCAGTTTTGGCAACAGTTTTGGATCAATACTCATCAAAAATGACTGTAACTCAAAATTTTGCGTACCTGGTAACGCTTAGTTCCAGCGTTCTACCGGGCCGATGTTCATGATTTTTGCGGCTATCGACAGGCAATTGTCTCTAGATGAGCTCACTCTATTCAGATTTTGAAAATATGACCCAGGTTTTTCATGTTGCGGAGTAAAGTTACGAATTCTCCCATTTAATCAATGTAATTTTTTATTTTTTGTCATGGCTCATTTGAGCGTTCTACTGAGCCGATTTCCACGAATTTTGCGGTTATCGACAGGCGATAGTCCCTAGATGAGCCCACTGTGATCAGAATTTGAAATATAGGAAGAAGACCCAGGTTTTTTACATGGGACAAGACCGCAAAGCTTAGAAAGGGGGGCAAAATTGAAGTAAGCGGGAAATGTTGAATCTTGGTCTATTAGTAGGATAGCTCATTTGCTACCGACTATCCAAAAGCGACGAAACGCTCCATTCCGTTCGTCCCGTTTCGTTTCAGTCTTGGCGTGAAGTTCGAAATAAATGCCGACTTTTTTATTCGATTCTTATTGGTCCAATTGCTACCGGCCGGTGACAGATTGGATAAGTGAGAGTCTGATATGAAAACCCGTATTAACTTTCGGTCTCTGAGCCCGGAACAGACGGCTTATTTAGCCCAAATTGTTTTTTTTTTTTTTTT